>VMDO01021130.1:0-11245 GCA_007922755.1 Pedetes capensis
CCCTTCTTTCCTACCCTCCTCCCTCTCCTTCCCTCCCACTCTTTCCTTCTCCTCCCTTTCTCCCCCCTCCCCTGAGAAGTCTTCACTCCATATCTTGAATCTGTACTGTGATTCTCTTCTTATGCACCTCACTTTCTCTGAGTGCCCACACTTATTCTAAAGTTTTTGCATAATAAACGCTATAACTTTGCTTCACTCTCTGGCTTGCCTTGAAAATCATTTCTGCAACAGAGTCAAAGACTCAGCTTAACCTGAGTGGAGATCATGATAAGGGGAACTCCTCAGGCTAGGCAGCAATACTGAGCTGCATCTCTCATCACTGCTGACATCCTTTAAACATTCATCCAGGATACAAGAGCTGAAGCAAAGTTCATGAGTCCTCTTAACTGCTGAAGCATGTATGTTATTTCTGTTTCTTTATGTTATTTCCTGGCTAATATCTTTACTATTCCCAGCTTTCTGATCTCAGTTTTTCATTCCCAGTTTCTTGGGGAACTCTATTTGGAACACCGGAGCAATTGCAGACTGGTGGCAAGAGCTATACTCTTGTACAATCCAAAAGCTTCATTTTTCTTGCCTCAGAGCCCCATAGCCCTGAGGAGTGAACTTACTTCTTTTCTTCCTCTTCTTCAACCTAGGCTTTCCTTTGCTCAGGCCAAAATCCCCTGCACACTATTGTTGTTGTTGTTAGGTGCCGTCGAGGCATGTCCGACTCTTAGTGACCCTCATAGGGTTTTCAATGGCTGTTTCGGGATTGCCTTGGGAGTGGGTTGCCACGTCCTTCTCCCATTTTGCGGTGCTAGGAATCAAACTCAGGACCTCAGAGACTGCAAAGTAGCGCTCTACCAACTGAGCTAAATCCCAGCCCCCTGCACACTATAGGAATGGCCATTTTCCTAACCCTGCCTCTTGCCTCCTTAACTTTTACCTCTGCTTTTGGAGAAGTAAGTTTCCTTTTTCCTGTGCACCTGTCCTGAATTCCTCTCCCTCATGATATAGCATGTATGACCCCTTTCTTTTCTGTATTCCTGTTTGCATCTGGGGCTCGAACTTTTGGAAACTTAGGGATTTAGGCTTTCCTGCTCCCAAAAGGGTTTGGGGTTTACACAAACCAGAGAGAGGAGAGATAGATGTAGCTTCCAAATTCTGTTTATGATCCTTACCCTCTAGTCAAGTACATAAAACTCAATGAACCCCCTAGCTTCTCTGGCCTGGACAAGTTCATCTTCCTGTAGTCCCTCTTGGATGGAATGCCAAATTGCTTAAGAAAGGAAAGACAAGTAGTATAGACATGATAAAAAAACTTAGGCAACCTGACTGTACCAAATTCTCAGACTGAAAGAGGATGCTCTGGACTTCCATAGAAGAACTGAGGTCTCCAGCCGGGATACCCCAAAGGAGTGTTTCCCTAAAACACCTGGGTAAGACAGGTATGCTAGTCTCCCAAGGCATATTGTCTTCTTTTTCACACACAAAAAAATCAAATGCCAATTCTCAAAAACCCCCTTTTTAGATGCAGCCCAGAAAAAGCATTGGGATAAATTGGATCTTTTCCACAATTTGGCCTGGTTCCAGCATAAGAAAAGTGGTGGAGAAACTGACCTCTAAATGGCATCCTTTATTACTATACCATCCTATAATTAGAGCCTGCTGCTCACATTCTCCTGTGTAGGCCAGTTCCAAATAGCGCAGTATCAGTTGATGGCCCAGGGATTGGGGACCCTTGCTTCCAAGTCCTTGCCAACATCAGAGAAAAATTCACAGATGAGGCAAAATAGGAAGTAGCAAGCAAAGCAGAGTTTATTAGCAAAAGTACACACATGGGAGGGAGTGTGGGTTTTTAAAGACAATCACATTTTATAGTTTTTTTTTTTAATTGGGGCTTTATACTAAATCTAGCCTGCAGTCTGTACCACTGTGGTGTCCAATCCTGTCAGATCTCAGAAGCTAAGCAGGGTCAGGCCTAGTTAGTACTTGGATGGGAGACCGCCTGGGAACACCAGGTGTTGTAAGCTTGAGAGAAGGGCCCGGCAACCCACTCCCAAAAAATAATCAGCCATTGAAAACCCTATGAATAGCAGAGAAACAGTAACAATGGTGTTTTACTTGTACATAGGGTAGCTATGAGTTGGATACCGGCTTGATGACACCTAACAACAGCAACACTAAATCTAGAAGATATTATACAAGGTTACATATTTACATTGTGGAATTTTTTAAATTTAAATTGTATTGTATATATGTAAATAGCTATGTATATATTTATTAAGACAAGTTCTTGCTATGTAGCCCAGGCTGGCCTTGAACTCAATAACCTCCTGCCTTAGCCCCCTGAATGCTGGGTTTATAGGCATGTGCTACTATGCCTAGCAGTAAGTTATTTTTTGACTAGGGTGATGTCACAGGGAATTTGTTTTCTCAGTACTTGGGGGTTGAGACCAGGGCCATACTGGGCTGTATCCCCCAGCTCTTTATTATTATTATTATTATTATTATTATTATTATTACTTTGAGATAATGTCTCACTGAGTTACACAGGCTGTCTGTGGCCTTGAACTCATGGTCCTCCTGCCTCTACCTCTTGAGTTGCTAGGATAACAGGTGTGCACCTTGGCACCTGGCTAGGAAATATTTTATATTTCATTGTCAGGTCAGGATGTGGGTTAGAAAATTAGACATTATGTATGAAGTTTAAGTTGTTTTTCCTGCACACAAATCCAGTTGATGGTTATCAATTCCATGTCTACATGCTGTATGGGTGATAGGATACAAGTTCCTGTTGTTTTTTTGTTTTTTATTTTTTACCACTCCTTCTTGTTTTTAAGTTCTTCCATTTGATCCCTTCCTATTCCCTGGCCAGTCCTTATCTCACAGAAGTTGACAAACTTCTGTACATATCATTGGCTCTGGGGGCCATACAATGTCTGTTACAAGTACTCAACTCAACCACTGTCATACTTAAGTGGCCATAAATAAAATATAAATGAGCCAGGTGTGAGGGCACATACCTATAATTTCAGTGATAGGAGGTAGAGGTAGGAGGATAGTAAGTTCAAGGCCAGAGGCAGGCTGCATAATTCAGTGAGACCCTCTCTCAAAATAAAAAATAAAAAATGGGCTGGCTTGCTGCCCTATGATAGAGTACTTGCAAGATATGTGCAAGGCTTTGGGTCCAACCCTCAAGTATCTAAAAATAAATAAATAAATAAGCAAGCATAGTCATGTTTAAGTAAAATTTTATTGACATTGAAATTAGAATTTTCTATGATTTTCATGTGCTATTAATTATTCTGCTTTTGATTTTTTTTCAACTATTTAAAAAGGTCAAGTTGGGCACCGTTACACAGGCTTTTATCCCAGCATCTTGAGAGGCTGAGCCAGAAAGATCACAGATGCGAGGCTACAGGCAGCCTGTGCAATTTGGTAAGATTCTGTCTCAAAATTAAAAAATAAAAAGGGGACTGAGAACGTGACTCACTAGTAGAGCACATGCCTAGAATGTGCAAGGCCCTGGTTCAACCTCTCAGTACTGAAAATAAATATACATACATATATACATGTATACATATTAGCATTGTAAAAACTAATCCAGGGGAGCTAGAATCTATTAGCTTATTTAAATATCTACCTCAAATAAAATAGTCTTTGACATGTTGTTGTTTGCCGTTGAGTCAGTGTCTGACTCACAGCAACCCTATGTACAACATATGAAACACTATAGTCAGTGCTTCTCTGCTGTTCATAGGGTTTTCACTGGTGGGTTGTTTTTTGGGAGTGGGTTTCTGGGTCCTTCTGCCAAGCCTATAGCACCTGGTGTTCCCAGATGGTCTCCCATCCAAGCACTAACCAGGCCCAACCCTGCTTAGCTTCCAAGATCTGACAGGATTGGATGCCACAGTGGTACAGACAGTCTTTGACATAGACAGTGATAAATGTTAATACAAGCTTCCTCAGAAGCTATCTTTATCCTTATAATTTTTATGTTTATTTTTGAATTTTTTTATTGGTAATTTTTTATTGGTTATTTTTTATTGGTAATTTTAATGTACAAATAAATGGGTCTCGTTATGACATTTCCATGTGCACATTTCACTGTACGTTGCTCATGTTTACGTCCCCTTATTCTCTTATGACTCCCACCCCAGCCCCTCCCTCCCTGCCAATGATTTCCCTTCTACTTGCACATCTTTTTTGTGAATTTGTCTATCTATATATGTACATTTTGATTTTGCCATAAAGGCAACATATGTGCTATTTCCTTTTCTTTCATTACCCTCCTTTCTTCTTGCCCTCTACTATTTTCTTTAGTCAATGATCTTTCCCTACACAGGCTCCTTCTATGTTCGTGACCTATATGTTTTAATAATGAATATATATTGAAGTCTAACATCCACATATGAGAGAAAATGTGATGTTTATCTTTCTGGATCTGGCTTATTTTGCTTAAAATGATATCTCTAGTTCCATCTATTTTCCAGCAAATGCCATAATTTTATCCTTTTTTTATGACTGACTAAAACTCCATGGTGTATATATACCACAATTTCCATATCCACTCATCTATTGATGGATACCTAGATTGATTCCATATCTTGGCTATTGTGAACAATGCTGCAACTAACATGGATGAGCAGATATCTCTATGGGACACTGATTTATATTCCTTTGGATATATACCCAGGAGTGGTATAGCTGGGTCAAATGGTAGTTATATTTTTAGTTTTTTGAGGGACTTCCATGCTGATTTCCATAGTGGCCTCCCCAACCTGCTTTTCTCCTAGCAGTGTATAAAGGTTCCTTTCTCCCTGCATCTTCCCCAGCAGTGTTGTTTGTTTTGTTGATGCTAGCCATTCTGACTGGGGTGAGATGGGATCTCAGTGCAGTTTTGATTTGCATTTCCATGAGGGCTAAGGATGTTGACTATTTTTTTATATGATTGTTGGCTGTTTTATTTCTTCTTTTGAAAAATGCCTATTCAGTTCTTTTGCCCATTTTTTGAATGGATTCTTGGCTTTTGGGGTGTTTAATATTTTGACCTCTTTTTTTTTTTTCAGTACTGGGCCTCACACTTGCATGCTTTTGCATGTGCTGCATCACTGAGCTGTACCTTCAGCACATTTCTTTACTTTTTGAGACAGGGTTTTGCTAAATTATGCAGACTGTCTCTGGTCCTGAACTTGTGATCCTCCTACCTCTGCCTCCTGAGTTGCTGGGATTATAGGCATGTGCCACCATGCCCACCTAAGGTCTTTTTATATTCTAGATATTAAGCCCTTATCTAATGTATAGCTGGCAAATATTTTCTCCCATTCTGTAGGCTGTATCTTCACTCTGATAATTGTGCCCTTTCCTGTATAAAAGCTTTTTAATTTAATGCAATCTCATTTGTCATTTCTTGCTATTGTTTCCTGCACTTTTAGGGTCATATACAGAAAGTCCTTACATGTGCCTATGTGTTGAAGTGTTCTCTCTATGTTTTCCTCTAGGAGTTTCAAAGTCTCACCTTTTACATTAAGGTCTTTGATCCATTTTGAATTGATCCAATTTTTGAATTGATTTTTGTACAAGTTGAGAAAGAGATCTAGCTTTAGTCTTCAACATGAGGATATCCAGTTCTTCTAGCACCCCTTGTTGAAGAGGGTATTTTTACTCCAACTTATATTTTTGATACCTTTGGCAAATATCAGATAACTATAGCTGCATGGGTTTATTTCTGCATCCTTTATTCTGTTCCATTGGTCTACATGTCTGTTTTTGTGCCAGTACTATGCAGTTTTTGTAACTATAGCTTTGTAGTATAATTTGAAATCAGGTATTGTGATGCCCCTTGCATTGTTCTTTCTTCAGAATTGTTTTAGTGATACATGGCCTTTTGTGCTTCCACATGAATTTAAGGAGTATTTTCTCTATTTCTGTGAAGAATATCATTGGGATTTTGATGGAGATTGCATTGAATCTGTAGATTGCTTTCAGTTGTTGTTAGGTGCATTGAGTCAGGTCCAACTCATTACAACCTTATGTACAACAGAATGAAACACTACCCAACACTGTGTCATGCCCAGCACCATGTTAGTGCTCTGCTATTCATAGGGTTTTCAGTGGCTGATTGTTCTGGAATTGTTTTGGGAGTGGGTTGACAGGTTCTTCTTTCATTTTTGTGGAGTTGGGGATCAAACCTGGGGCCTCAGAGAATGCAGAGTGGCACTCTACCAACTGAGCTAAACCCCAGCCCCTTGCTTTTGGTGATAAAGCCATTTTCACAATACTAATTCTTCTAATCCATGAGAAAGGGAGACCTTTCCACCTTATGGTGTCTTCTTCAGTTTCTTTCTTTAGTGTTTTAAAGTTTTCATTATAGAGGTCTTTCCCTTCCTTGGTTAGGTTTGCTCCCAGTTATTCCACTATTATTTCCACTATTTTTGTATCCGATCCTAGCTGTCCCTTTTAGTCCACTAGTGTTTTTTAATGAAGTCAAGTGCACTAATATTTGTTGTTGTTGTTGTTGTTCTTAGGTGCCATTGAGTCAGTATCCGACTCATAGCGACCCTCATAGGGTTTTCAATGGCTGACTATTTCGGGATTGCCTTGGGAGTGGATTGCCAGGCCCTTCTCCCATTCTTGCGGTGCTGGGAATTGAACTCGAGACTTCAGAGACTGCAGCGCAGCACTGTACCAACTGAGCTAAACTAATATTTGGTGCATATATATTTATAAGAACATAAGGATGTCATTACCCTTATCACTTTATTTTTTTAATTTTTATTCTTTTTTTTTTTTTCAGTATGGGGGGTGGAACCCAGGGCCTCATGCTTGCATACTTTGTAAGTGCTGTACCACTGAGTTGCACCCTCTGTAGCCAAAATGCAGCCACGAGAAGTGAAGAGTTGGAAACCAAGAATGTCAGTGAGCAATTGCTATATCTTGGACTTCTCCTGTCCAAGCTTATATAGGCATTTTATTTTTTGAGAACATGGTAAAGGTCACATATACTACATTTTGGGCATGTAGGTCCTCTCCACCTTATCTATGTTGTTGTTGTTGTTAGGTGCCCGTCGAGTCAGTATCCGACTCATAGCGACCCTCATAGGGTTTTCAATGGCTGACTGTTTCGGGATTGCCTTGGGAGTGGATTGCCAGGCCCTTCTCCCATTTTTGTGGCACTAGGAATTGAACTCGAGACCTCAGAGACTGCAGCGCAGTGCTCTACCAACTGAGCCAAATCCCAGCCCCACTTTATCTATAGATAGTAAAATTAGCACATTATCATTCATATGACAAACAAAGGGACTCCAGGAAACCTTAGTAGCAGCATATGACCTTTGGTTATCTTGTTCTTTTATACACCAATTAACATTCCAATACATCTGGTATCAGAAGCAAAGGGCATATGACCCACTGGGCAATTTTGCCCACTCAGTGGGATGTGTTCCCGTTTTCCAGGCCTACTGTTGCAAATCATTTCCTCCTTGCCTCAGACCTTCTGTGAAATGTTATGGGGTGCATTTCTGTGGGGTAAGACCCTCAGTCTTTTTTTTTTTTTTTTTAACTTTTTTTTTGTCATGGTCTTGCTAAGTTATGCAGACTACCTCTGGTCTCAAACTTGTGATCCTCCTGCCTGTGCCTCCCAAGCTGCTGGGATTACAGGGCATGCACTACCACGCCCAGCTACCCTTATCAATTTATAAGTTGATCATTAAAATGTTCCAGTATAACTTAGTTGAACTCATATCTGAGAATAAGTGAGGCTGGGGCTTTTGTTTATTAGATTTTGTTCCATTCTTCATACTATCATCTGTCATCTGTGGTGACAGTTTCTGTGTAGCACTCCTGCATAGCACTCCTGCTGCCTAGCCTGAGGAGTTCCCATTTCTCAGGATTTCCACTCAGATGATGCTAAGTCCTTGGTTCATTTGCACAAGTGAATTTTAGGATAGGTCATATTGTTACCAGAGATTTGCAGGAAGCAGAGAGAGTCAGGTCCTGGAATCTGGTAGCAAATGCCTTGTCCTTGTATCTGGTGTATAAAGAACTGATATCGACATAAAAGTTATGACAGAGAGTATTGTTGTTGTTGTTGTTGTTAGTGTTGTACCCAGTGGTTCAACCCCAGAAAAATACTCCAAGACAGAAACGGGTCGGGAGCAGAAGGAAGCTTTAATAGACTGATCAGCCAGCTGCCCCTAGCCCCAGGAGTGGACTTGGAGGGAACAGCAGTTCAGATCTGGTCAGTTCGGGTTTTATAGGGCAGTATAAGGGGTGGGGGAGTACAATGTAAGTTTCCATTTCCCAGAGCTCAGCCCTTTACAGGAATTCCCTGGATTTGACCTTTTACAAGGTTATCTTGTGACACAACCTTTTTATTAATCCAGGCCTTCAGCAGGGACAGCCATCTTGTGACACAGCTGCCCTTATCAGCTTTTGTTGAGGGCTGGTTTTCAAGGAACCAGTGATTTTAAAGTGACCTTAGGTCAGTTCTCACAGTTAGGTGCTGTTGAGTCAGTATCTGATTCATAGTGACACTTTGGACAACAGGTGAAACACTATTGTTAGTGCTTCTCTGCTATTCATAGGGTTTTGATGGCTTATTGTTTTGGGGGAATGGGTTGCCAGGTCCTTCTCCCAAGCCTACCGCACCTGGTGTTCCCAGGCTGTCTCCCATCCAAGTACTAACCAGGCACGACCCTACTTAGCTTCTGAGATCTGATGGGATCAGATGCCACAGTGGTATGACTGCAGGCAATAGAGTATAGAATAGGTTTATTAATAATAGTACACCTTTAAGGAATAACAGGGAAAACTAAGATGCCTAAAGAAGATTAAGTAAATCTGCAAAGGGACTTGGAAAAACTTGCCTTCCCTAAGTGGCTTGGCATAAGGATATTTCTATTTTCCAAGGGAAGGTAAAGAAACCAGAGAACAGGAGAGTTCAGTAGGCTTTTAGAAGAAAAAGTGCCTTGGATAGAAAGGATGATGGAATGAGGGAAAGGAGACATACACACATGGTTGCCGGAGAGAGAAGAGTGGAAAGGAAGAGAGAGAGCTTGTGGAAGAAGAGAGGAAGAGAGCATGGGCACATGTTTCCTCTAGTTTATTCAAACTAGGGAACACCCAGTGTTATCAACCCCAGGCATCCAACTCTGTGCACCTACTTGTGATGCCTAGTAGTGATGTAGGCCTAGGGTCTTTGTGTTGTAAATGGCTCAAGGGCTTGGGTAGGGTGTGGAATCCACTTGAAAATGTCCTTCCAATGTCCTCAGACATGCATGTGGTTTCTTTCCCATGGTGGAAAAACAGAAGTTATTTTGAATCCCCTTTTCCTCCATGTCACCTGCTAATACCTAAGTTAAACTGCCTATCAATATAGAGTGAGGGCTGGGGTATAGCTAAGTTGGTAGAGTAATGCTCTGTGTTCACTGAGGCCCTGGGTTCAATCCCTAGTACTGCAAAAATTGGAGAAGGACCTGGCAGCCCACTCCCAAAACAATCCTGAAACAATCATTGAAAACCATATGAGTAGCAGAGAAACACTGACATAGTGTTGGATATGGCACAGTGTCAGGGGGTGTTTCATTCTGTTGTACATAGGGTCGCTATGAGTCAGACCAGCTTGAAGTCACTTAACAACAACATACAGAGTGAAGCAGTTTGAAGTGGTAACATAAGGGATAGTAAACATAAGGTAATAGTAAACATAAGGGATAGTAGACACTTGAGAGTAAAGTGCAGATAGATACAGAGGGAAGAGAGACCAAAGAAAGAATCATAGTACACTGTTGTACCCTATGGCTCAACCTCAGAAAAATACTCTAAGACACAAACAGATTGGGAGCAGAAGGAATGTTTCATAGACTGACCAGCTGGCTGCCCTTAGCTCTGGGAGTAGACTTTGAGGGAATAGCAGTTGGTCTGGGCCCATCAGTGTTTTTATAGGGCAGTTTAAGAGGTATAGGAGTACAATGTAAGTTTCCATTTTTCAGAGCTCAGCCCTTTACAGGCATTCCCTGAATTTGACCTTTTACAAGGTTGTCTTGTGACACCACAGTGTTCTTAAGCCAGCCCTTCAGCAGGTACAACCATCTTGTGACACAACTGCCCTTATCTGCTTTTGTTGAGGGCTGGTTTTCAAGGAACCAGAGTGATTTTAAAGTGACCTTAGGCCTGCTCTCACATTCCCCACTGGTTTTACATACATGAGTTAAATTGTTGATTCTTGATCTTGATCTGGACCCAGAGGATCATACCTAGGCTGTTGTAACATTAACAGTTTCACAGATGAAATTCATTCCCTCACATAAGACATTATTTTATTAATTATGCAGGGCCCTAAAGTGACTGCCATTAATAACAATATTAAAGGGCCAGCTAGAGCAGTCAATAAAGTAGTTAACCAGGGAGACCAAAAGAACAGAGACTGATACCAGTTCTCCTCTTCAGTAGTCTTGCTGTGCTTGGTCTGTAAATTCTTTTTCAGGGTGGCCAAAGTGTCACGAATAACTCCAGATTGGTTAGCATAAGAACAGCAGTCTTCTCCTAATGCCAGACAGAGATGACTTTCCTTTATAAAAATTAGGCATAAGCTTCATCTATTCTGTAAAACCATTTCTACTGGAGAATGGACCTGTTGTTCAAGTCTAGATACTGATTGTTCTAAGAGACCTAAGTCTTCTGCCACCTGTGAACTGAGAGCCTTAAAGTTTGTGCCCTGTGGGGCCAGGGAACTTGCCCCTAAAGCAGTGGACCCTGCAATGTCTGTTGCTATGAATACAGGTACCAAGGTGGGAGTTCTGTTAATGCAGAGTACAGAGGGGCTAGATTGAAATCCAAGATGATCTCACCCTGCTTCCCCATCATAAACATAAACCTAGGGAATGATGTGCACTAAGATACATATTTCAGGGGCAAAGGTTAATAATGTTTGAGACACACACTTGGTGATTCTCAAAGTGCAAGCCTACTAGGAGTCATTTGAAGTTTTAAAATACCCATGAGATTCATTATCTATGAGGGTAGGTGAGGCACATAGGTGATCATATCAGGTATGTGTCGGGAGCCATAGGCCCGACATGAGCTAAGGCAATGCCTGCATAAATGGCTAGGTGACAGATGTGACCATAGCGGGAAGCTCTGCTACCTGTGGAATGAGGAAACAACACATCAGAGGCTTTGCTGAACTTTGTTGTCTCTTTAGCTACTATTTTAACATGAGTATAGATCTGAACTTTGTTCCTTGATTGTATCTTTAGGA
>VMDO01021130.1:11345-36131 GCA_007922755.1 Pedetes capensis
AAAGCTGAGTTGATTGTAAACTTTATGACTGTTACAAAGTCCATTGCACTGCAGTTACCTTTGTGAGCTATTTTTAGTATCTCCTTGAGTCGCTATATAAGCATGAGTATAGAGAATAAAGTTTAGCTCAAGACCATCAGTCTTGGCCTCTTCGTCTCCTTCATCCTCGGCTCTCCCCTTCCCACGCTGGGCCCCGACAGGTATGATTTAACCCATTACTCTTTAAGCATAGTCCAGCAGAAGTTACGTCTCTCAGAGATAATTTTGGCATATTCCAATTACATTGGGAAGCTGATACATTTTGAACATTTGAAAAAGATTCATTATATCCTATTCCAACAAAAAATGGGAGAGAGCCTGCAGTCTTGAGTTAGGTTTGGGTGAGTACTGTTTGAGAAAGAGTACATAGCAGTCAAAGTTTTTAAATAAGGAGATCATAAGGGATTTGGGGGGCTAGTGTCCTACTTGGGACTGTCTCATTATTGTGACCTGGTTCCCTTTTTGCATACCTAGGGCCAATAGGGCTTGTAGGAGCAGGGCGGCTACCTTTCTGGGTAACTATATCTGTGCCATGGTCCCTTCCATTCTCATATAACATAATAGTCCATGTTTGGCCAGTTTCTTATCCTGAATATGATTTTTCCCAGTTTTTCACAGTCAGGGTTAATGGGTTACATGTCCCTAGGAAGTGGCAGGTGGCAGTTTTATCCTTTTGGATGGCTACATGAGGGTCCACATTTTTCCAAGGGGTGATAGACTCGCATCCCCAGTGATGGCAGTTTCCCCATGTCTCTCCTACACACTTGGGATCATGGGCAGCCTTACAAGCTTAGATCTGAATTGACCAATAATTTTTCTCCTAGTCAAGCTCATCATTACATTGGTATGGATAACCCCTTATCAGTCTTCTGACATGTTTCTGAGGCAAACCAAGTTTAAATATCTGGCTTAAAAACAGGCTGTTTGTCTCTAATCAACTGTTGAATTATCTCCCCAGTAATTGAGTTTTGGAGAGACCAAGTCCAATTTTGGAGCTGATGGGCATTATACATCCCCATGAGTAGGTTACCAGCCTGGAAGGATGATATAATAACACAAACAGATATACAAAATTATGACCAAGACAGTCTTATTTTGAGGGGATCCCTGGTGGTGGAGACTCATCATCTCTGCAAAGTTTCAGGGTCCAACAGGGTCTCAGGATCAAGAAGTGCAGCCTTTAGATGAGTGTGGTGGATCCAAGGTGAGTGTCCAGCAACCTTTACTGCAGTGGGAGTTGTCAGGATCACAGGAAAGGGTCCTTTCCAGCGAGGTTCCAATGACTTAGAGGTGATCTTTGGACAAGGACAAGATCTCCAGGCTGGAAGCGGTGAAGGGGTGAGCCAGAATGAGGAGGAGGCCTGGCTGCCTGTATCATTTGATGGATCTGGCCCCTTATCTCCTGGAGTGCCTGGAGGGTCTCAGGTAAGGTCTGATTGAGATTTCAACTTTCAAGTCATCTGATATCCGTGGTAACAGGGGAGGAGATTGCCCAAAAAGAATCTCATAAGGAGTGAACCCAAGTTGAGAGGGGGTACATTTTGCATGTATAAGAGTGAAAGGTAGGAGGTCAGGCCACCAAGCACCAGTCTCCAAGGTTAATTTAGTCAAAGTCTCTTTTAAAATTCTATTCATCCTTTTTACCTGTCCTGAACTTTTAATGGAGTTTACAATCTATATCTAATGCCTTACTAATTAATTTAGAAATGCTGCAGTGAAGGCCCGGCTGTTCTCAGACCTCAGAGACAATGGGAGGCCAAATCAAGGGATATTTTTCTGTATTAATTTCTTTCCTACAATTTGTGCTATCTCAGATTTGGTTGGAAATGCCTCAATCCATCCAGAATAGGTGTCAATAAACACTAGTAAATATTTATAACTGTAACAGCTTCTTCCAATCTCTGCAAAGTCTAGTTCCCAATGTTTTCCCAGTTGGTTACCCCAGTACCTTACCCCTTGTTGTTTAGACATTTGTCTGGCATTTACTTGGGTACATGTAGCATATCTGGAGGTGATGTCCTTAGTTATAGAAGTGATCCTGGGAACATAGAGTTGAGTGGTGACAAGCTTAGTTTGGTAGTCCCAAAGTGAGAGGCTTGGTGGATCTTAGTAATCAAGGTGCATCCCAAAGCCTTAGGGAGCATGTAGCACACTTCAGGGTGTCTCCACCATCCTCTAGAGTCTTGGGTCCAATTTTTATTTTGGTAAGTTCCAACCTCTTCTTTTGAGTAGTTAGGTTTTTCTGAGAGAACTGGGACTGGGATTAAAGACATCATTCCCTCAGGCCCCACTGGTTTAAATGCAGCTTCTTTAGCTGCCCAGTCTGCTGTTCAGTGTCCCTTCCCCTCTAGTCCATCTCCTTTTTGATGTCCCTTGCAGTGAAAAACTGCCACTCATTTAGGTAGCCAAATACCCTCTAAAAGTCCCAAAATTTCTTCTTTATTTTTTATAGTCTTTCCTTCTGAGGTTAATAGACCTTTGTTTATAAATTTCTCCATGCATGTGGAGAGTAGCAAAGGCATCTCTACTATCTGTATAGATGTTTATAGTCTTTCCCTTGGTCAGGTGCAGGGCCTGAATGAGGGCTATAAGTTCTGCACATTACGAAGAAGTCCTGTGTCCCGATGCCTGGGCCCATATTGCCTGTAGGTCTTGATTTACCACAGCCATACCAATGTAGAAATTTCTGTCCTGGATGAAACTGCTCCCATCCATGAAGAGAGTTTCTTCTGTATCTAGCAGAGGCACATCCTTTAGATCAGCCCAATGTCCCTGCTAGGCTGAAATGATCTCCAAGCAATCATGAAACAGCTGGGTAGGGTTATCATCTGGGAACAACATGGCTTGGTTTAGGACCATGAAAACAGGATCCGAGGCTGATCTAGTAACAGGGCCTGGTATTGGGTTAACCTGGCATTTCAGAGCCACTTCTCAGGAGTCACTCACAATAGCCCATCAATTGCATGTGTGGGTACAATGGTAAGATCTTGGCCAAAGGTCAGCTTATCAGTCTCTTTCACCAGGATGGTCCCAGCTGCCACCATCTGTAAATATGTTGGCCATCTGGCTGCTACCAGGTCCAATATTTTAGACAAATAAGTGATGGGTCTCTTCCATGGGCCCAACTGTTGAGTCAAGGCTCCTTTTACTATGCCTTGCTTTTCAGCCATGAAAAACTGAAAGGATTTAGTAAAATTAGGAAGGGCAAGTGCAGGGGCAGTGGTTAGAGCCCGGTTAAAGTCATCGAATGCCTTTTGCTCCACCTCTGTCCGGACTAATGGCTCATGTCCCCCAATAGTTGCTGTATTCAAAGGTTTAGCTATCTCACCAAATCCTAAAATCCAAAGACAACAGTATCCCACAGAACCTAGAAATTCTCTCACTTGCTTCTTTGAGGTGGGTGGGAATTTTTAGGATTGGCTCTATCTGTTTTGTTGAGAGAGACCACTTATCTTCTGGGGAGACCCAGCTATTGTAGACCTTGAGGGCAATGTCCGTAAGTTCCTCCCTATTCTTTCCTTCGAACCCTTTCAATTTCTGGACCTTTCTTTTAATGTTTGGGGCCAACTGGGCTACAAAGGCCAAATTTACAGCCCTCTGACTCTCATTTGCATCTGGATCAATAGGCATATGAGACCAGTATCCTTCTATGAGGCATTCTAGGAATGCAGCAGTAGAATCAGCAGGAGCCCTACTGAATCTCACTTACCTTGGGCAAATCCGTAGGCTTCCTAGCAGGCCCTCATAACCCAGCTAGGAGATGCTTGCGATAGGTATCCAGACTCATCCTAGCTGTTTTGGTGTTTGGGTCCCAGGTGGGGTGGGTAATAGGCGAAACGTGGGTGAGTCGGGTCTGTCAGTCTGGCAATGTATCACCATTGGGCCCAAGGACTGACTTTTGGGTTTTGTTCATGATTCTTTCACATTCTTGTAGGAGCTGCTGACAATCATCCCAAGTAATCTGGTTGGTAAAGAAAACAGATTCCAAAAGGGATATTAAAGCCCGGCGTTTCTCTAAGAAAGGCGATTTTTATGTTTCATATATATATATATATATATATATATATATATATATATATATATCACTCGTTGTGAAAGGCACATAAATATAGCCTCCCCCTCCTAATGCCTGGTGCAATGGCAACAGGGGCTCAGGTTGAGAACTATCAGGTGCTGTTGTGATGGGAGGGCCATAAGGTTGTCCAGTTCTAGTGCAAGAAGGCAATATCTAGGGCAATGGAGGTGGAATGAGGGAAGGGGAAGACAGAGAAGGAGCCAGAGGAGGCAGAGAAGGATAAAGGGAGGCAGAGGCAGCCCTAGTAGAGTCAGGAGCAGAGCAAGTGTGGGTGTGGGTCAAGGTTGGAGAGGTTGGAGTATGGAGCGGGGTTTGGGTTATCTAAAAGATCTATAGGATCCTCTCTTTCAGGCAGAATTGGTGCTTCTGTTCTCTTAGGTGGTGCCTTTGTGGTAGTGATTAAAATTCTCATTTCAGTTTTTAAAGAGCATGCCTTAAGCCAACCTGGTGGTGATTTACAAAGTTCAGTGGAAATCTCTGTATATGGAAATTGTTTGGGGTGCCCGATTTGCCCTGTGACCACTATATGGACCCCCAACATATCAATGGGTCTAAGGACCCTTCAGAAGGCCACACTACATCAAAAGAAGGCCATTCAAGTTCACATAAGGTTTGGAGTCATCCTCGTGAAAAACAGACTCCAAATTCAGCTTCCCTGTCTGGAGAAAAAGCAAATTTGAAGTGAGACAACATACAAGACAAACAGGTCACTGGTTTTGATGATGAAGTTCCCATGATGTTAGGGATGACCTGAAAGCTACACAGCACCAAACATAGGGGCTTAACACAGAGCAGACAGACACTGAATAACAAACTGAGACAACAATGAATGAAACATATTCAAACCAGGTCCTATCCCAATGTCTCAGGTTAGGAGGGAGGCCGAGGTTGTGTCACATCTGGCCCTCAGGATCTCTCAGAAACAAATGCTACAGCACAAAGACAAATACTCACCCCCAGAGGATAGCAATCTGTCCTGACCACCAAATGGCATCCAATTCCCTGGGGCACAGACACCCAGAGGCCCTGGCACATCTTCAAGGGGTATCCCCCTTCGGGTCTGACTCTGGAGCTCAGAAAGCCTGAATTGTCTAGAGCTCTGGGGAGATCTCACTGGGGCCTCCAAAATGTTGTACCCAGTGGCTTGACCCCAGAAAAAATACTCCAAGATACAACAGATTGGGGGCAGAAGGAAGCTTTAATAGACTGACCAGCCAGCTGCCTTTAGCCCTGGAAGTGGACTTTTAGGGAACAGCAGTTAGTCTGGGCAGGTCAGTATTTTTATAGGGCAGTTTAAGGACAGGAGTGCAATGTAAGTTTCCATTTTCCAGAGCTCAGCCCTTTACAGGAATTCCCTGAATTTGACCTTTTACATGTTATCTTGCAACCTTTTACAAGGTTATCTTGTGATTCCACCTTTTTCTTAATCCAGCCTTTTGGAAGGCACAACCATCTTGTGACACAGCTGCCCTTATCAGCTTTTATTGAGAGCTGGGTTTTGAGGAAACTGAGTGCTTTTAAAGTGACCTTAGGCCTGCTCTCACAACACACCCAAAACATGGATGTGGGCTTCTCAAGATAGAAGAGCACGTGGCCACTTCTTCCCTGTAGTTTTATTTAACAACAATAAGAAATAACAATAGGGTATGCCCCAAGTGACATCAGTCCTGGGTGTCTTACAAGTTCCACCTGGAAAATGCTTGGGGTTCCATTTTTCAAAAGATACAATCAACAATTCAATCCAAAGTTTAAACAAAAGCAAGGGCTGCCATACCCACTCCATCACAAAGAATTTCCCTCTATGCAGATGAGATTGGGAGGCAGCTTTATAAGATACATTGTTCTAGGGAAATGCCAGGGGTCAAAATGGGCTGAAAGAAGTACCATTGTTTAGGGTACAAAGTAGAAATATTTGGTATAACTTTGTTTTTAGTTATACTGGGGGGCTGAATCCTGGGCCTGTGCATACTTTTTTACACATGCTCTGCTATTAAGCTGCACCCTCACCCCTTTTTTACTTTTATCTTGAGGTCTCCCTAAGTTATAGGCTTCCTCTGGCCTCAAACTTGCAGTCCTCCTGCCTCTGCCTCCAGAGTTTCTGGGATTGCAGGCATGCACCACTGCTCCTGGCCCATTTTGGCATACCTTCTATCTAAGGAACTTTTCTTTAGCAATATGAGACTATAGTGTAGTCCAGAAAGTGCATTGTTTGGGTTTACAGACAGGAAAAGAGTTCCAAGGGAGCTGCACGGGGCATGTGCTGACTACAAATATGGCCTGTGATCTTGTTTGTGAGGTTCTCAAAGAAGCACAAAATTACAGAGGAGAAAACAAGGTTAAACTCAAAGATCACATACATTTTAATTCCTAGAATAGCTATTTTAACATTTTCTTTTAAAATATTACTCAAAATAATGTCTCTATGTGAGTAGTCCTCACAGCAGTCTTCTTAGTAGTTAAGTCAGAGTCCTTGATTTTCAGCCAGTGAGACTCAAACCAGATTCCAGGGTAAGAGCTCCTTCCTTCTCAGGTCTCCTAAATTTTCTTTCTATCCTGCCTCATTGAAAAGAGGTCACTGAGTTGACAGGACTGTTGCCATCTTAGGTAACCACTATCTTGAGAAACTACACAATGGAAAGATTATCTGTTGACTCTTAACCACCTGTTCTGCTTCTGTAGCACCCTGCCTGTGCAACCTATAATAGAACTGCCTGATTGATTTTCTGTTACGTTGTTGTTGTCCTTAGGTACTGTTGAGTCATGTCAGACTCATAGTGACTCTCATAGGTTTTTCAATGGCTTATTGTTTTGGGATTGCCTTGGGAGTTGATTGCCACATCCTTCTATTTTTGCAGTGCTGGGAATTGAACTGAGGACCTCAGAGACTGCAGAGCAGCGATCTACCAACTGAGCTAAATCCCAGCCCTTATCTGTTATAGAACTGCTTATTTTTGTTTCTATGCCAACCACGTATACAAATCCTACCAGGAACTTGGAAAGTTCCCTACTTCATAAGCTTGCCAGATAGGGTATGGTATTTACCTTTATAAACCCCTAGCAATTGTTCCTCAGGTCCACAGGTTTTGAAGAGACATGAATCCTCTGCGGCTGCCACAGAGGATTCCTCTTGTTCTCATTGGCTTTTTGCTCCTTTGTGGTGAGGGTTTGGATCTGGGTTACAACATCATCATCCACTAGCACAGCTCTTTAAGAAGAATAAAAATAGAAGCCACAGCTAAGATATATTCCAAGGCCAATCACCCATAACCACATAACCAAAACTTAAGTCATCCTGATTGCCTTGAAATCCCAGGCTTAATCATTAGCAAACCACAAAACCTAAGCTTTCTTTTCCTGTCAGCATGACTCAGTAATGTAAATCATCAGCTATAGATAAATCAGCAGGAACAATGCGGTTGCCTCTTAGTAGGAGCAGCCCACCTTCACTGAGGTACTTATAATGAAAGTCTTTTTGATTTACTTATGGCCCAGTGTGATCTCTCTCTGCTCAGACCTGACAGAATTCATGTGGATCTTCCTGCCTCAGCCTCCTGAGTGCTGGGATTACAGGAGTGCACTACCACACAAGCCCCTTGATTTTATTTTTGACTTAGCAAAAATTCATTCATCTTTTTTTATCCTTTTATTTTCTTTTTTCCCTACTCTCTGGGTGAGGGAAAAAAATAAAATTACTGAGATAAAAGATTTTTACATGGCACTAAATTTATATTGTATATATATGCATATGTGTGTATGTATGTATGTACACACATACACACACACACGCACATGCACAGTGGTGCTGGAAATTATATTGTATATGTAATACACAGGAGCTGGGGTTTAGCACCTGCAGTTCTACTTCTGTAAAATTCTACTTACTGCTGCAGAGCCCTCCCTGACCAGAACTGCCTGATCAAAAACCCAACCCTGCAACAACTCAGGCCCCAGAATTTGGAAGCCAAGGCTCCTTTGGGTCTGTCAGCACAATATATTTCACCTCTTCACCACTCTAGATGCCACTTGGTATCTTCCTGTCTCCAACGACATTGAGATTCTGGTAACATTTGGTTCCCTGACTGGGAATCAACCATGCTGGCCCTTGAGCCACTGGTTCAGAGTCTGAGGATGGCCAACAGGAACCCTCCTCTGAGGAATAAGGCAGCATGCCCCAACCCAGTTTGTAGAACCTCCTTCAATGGATGGGACCCCTGCCAACCTTAGACAATGGCTCAGACCAGACCCAATAGAGGAGTGTACCAATACCTGTCAAGATATTAGGAGCAGGTAAGGCCCTGGAGCCCAATCCCAGTCAGGCACTCTTACAGAAGAAGGGGAGACTGATCACCTCCCAGAATCTATTGAGAGGACACTAGCCAGGGAAGTCCAGGGAGGAAATGTATTAACCTCTGTTGTGACTATGTGAATGAATGTGAAACATATTTGTGGCTCCACAGCTTTGGCTCCGGAGTCTGAGTGGACCCAAACCTGTAGTTCCGTGGTGATTTTACAAGACATGATAATTCACCTCTCCCAGAGGGGTCAACCGGGGCAGGACTTTATATGGGTGCACATTAGCCAAGATGTGCCTAAGTCCCTGTGAGGGGCCGCCAGAGACACCCACCCTTTGTCTGTTGTGGCACTGTACATGTGAGGGTCATCCCACCAGAGGGAGGCATGGGGCAAAAGTCAGCATCGAAGCTGACTGTTTTAGATTATATGTTAAAGAATTTCAGGAAGGGATTTAATGGAGATTATGGAGTGAAAATGAAGACCAGGAGGCTTCATGTCCTTTGGGAGGGAGAATGGCCATCCCTCAAGACAGGTTGGCCTTTGGAAGGCACCCTAGACATAGATCAGATCAGAGCGATCTGCATGGTCATGACTGAGGCTGTCACCCAGACTAGTTTCCATACATCAACTCATGGCTCCTGATTGCCCAAACTCTCCTGGACTGAATCCCATGCTGTGCTCTCAGGAAGGGAGAGAGTCAGGTATTTGCTTTCCAGGGACCCCTCCCCAAGAAGAATTACCAATGGCCATCAGGGGAAGAACCTCCTCCTTACATGCCAGAGACCCCCACAGCCCCACTACTGCCATCCCTGCCTGAAACCCCACATCCTTCAGATCCACCAGCATCAAGCACTCCTCCTGCCATAGAGCCTGTTGAAGAGCCTATTGAAGAACCCACTGCCCCATTCAACAGCTACCTTCAATCTGCCTAGTCCTCAACCCTGCATGTGCCCCTCCATGAAGTCCAAGGTCCACCCAACACCCTGGACAATGGTAGGATCCTGGCAGGACAGATCATCCTCTATCTTTTTCCCCATCAATCTTTTTCCATGACTGATTTGTTGAACTGGAAGCATCACACTCCTGCTTTTTCTGAGAACCCACAGGCCCTCATTGACCTCATGGGATCCATCTTCCAGACAAGCTTGCCCACATGTGGGATGGCTGCCACCAGCTCCTCCTTACCCTGTTTAACATGGAGGAAAGATGATACATTCTCCAGGGAGCCAGAAAATGGCTTCAGGACCATTTACCTGCTAGAGTCATAGACCCACAGTCATGGGCAAGAGAGGCTACTCCTGATGTCTATCCCAACAGAGACCACAGTACCAAAAATGGATTGGCATCTCTCATCTTATATGGAGGAGCATTTCTCCATGGACTCAGGGAAGGGGCCCAAAAACCCACTCACATGTCAAAGTCAGCCAATGTGACCCAGAAACCTGAAGAGTCACCCAATGAATATTATGAATGGTTATGTGAGGCCTTTCATATATATACCCCAATTGATCCTGAGGACACCAAGAACCAATGAATGGTTAATGCCACCTTTGTGGCTCAGTCTGCTCCTGATATTTGGAAGAAACTCCAGAAACTGGAGCGGTTCACTGGCATGAACACCACCCAACTCCTGGAGATGAAAAACAAGGTCTACTCCAACTGCAACCAGAAGGCACAATGCCAAGCAGGAAAGTGGATGAAACAGATGTCCCTCCTGATGGCAGTCCTGGGGAGGCCAGACCCAACCTAACATCCAGGCCTCCCTGACCAAAGAGAGGCCCCACTCCTAGCAAAGTCAAACCCCAGAAAGGACACATACCCTTGGGGCTTGACCAATATGCATATTGCAAAGAGTTTGGCCATTGGAAGAATGAATGTCCAAATCAATGGGGACTCTATGCTAACAGATTACCACCTAACAAGCCCCCCTACCAGTTGGAGCCCTACTCCTTAACTGGTCTTGCAGAAATGGAATCAGAATAGGACTAACTGGGATTCCTGGATCTTGGCCCCTAGGAGTCCACGGTCAATATGTCAGTAGGGGGACAAACTTTGACTCTTATGGTGGACACAGAGGCTGAACATTCCAGTAGCACCCCTGTATAAAAAGACAATCATCATGGTTGAGGCGACTGGGACCCAAACAGCCAAACCCTCCTAACAGCCCAGAAGCTGCTGACTTGGAGGATACAAGGTGACCCATGCCTTCCTGTGCATGCTGGACTGTCCAGTCCTTCATCTGAGAAGAGACATCCTCACCAAACTAGGAGCCCAGATGACATTTCACCCCGAAGGAACAACCAGCTTGGCTCTTGAGCCACCTGAGAGTCTGGTCCTGTCATTGACTATCCCCAGATGAATGGAATGGAGATTCCACATGGTTGGCCCCCCAAAGGAAAACCCTACCTACCTTTTGGCAGACTACCCAGAGGTCTGAGCCGAAAATGCCCTGCATGATCTGGCAAAGAACCAAGTTCCCATTATCATGGACTTAAAGCTGAGAGCAACACTGATCAGGTTCAGACAATATCCAACTCCCAGGGAAGCCCAGATCTGGATCCAACAACATATCAGTTGACTGGTGGAAGCGGGAATCCTCAGAGAATGCCAATCCCCCTGGAACACTCCCCTTTTGCCAATGAAGAAGCCAAATGGAAACAGATGTCACACAGTCCAGGACCTTAAAGCTGTGAATAGCTCAACAGTTGCCCTGCATCCTGCCATGCCCAGCCCCTACACTCTGCTTGGTCTGTTACCACCAGAGACAAAATGGTTCACTTGCCTGGATCTGAAGGATGCTTTCTTCTGCCTGTGGCTGGCCCCTCAGAGTCAGCCCCTTTTTGCCTTTGAACGTGAAGACCCACATTCCAGACAGAAGATTCAACTAACATAGACAAGGCTGCCCCAAGGGTTCAAAAACTCTGCCATTGTTCAGAGATGCTCCTACTAAAGACCTCACCACTTTTCCTGGGGATTCCATGAACTATGTATTGTTCCAGTACATAGATATCTCTTATTGCCAGCCCATCTCAACAAGATTGCTGGACTGGAACCCATACCCTTCTCTGACTCTTGTCAGAGACAGGATACCAGGTGTCCTGGAAAAAGGCACAAATATACTGCTCTTTGGTCCATTACTTGGGATTCACTATTTCAGAAGAACACTGCTCTCTAGGACATGAGAGAAAACAGGTTATCTGTACCATCCTGTGGCCAACCAACAGGGAGAATCTCCAAGAATTCCTAGAATTCCAAGTTCTGCTGGATATGGATCCCAGGATTTGCTGAACGGGAGAAGCCCCTATATGTTGTCCTCAAGGGATCAAAGAGAGAACCTCTTGAATGAAATGACCAATAGGAAGAAGACTTCAAAACTATCAAAAAGCTGCTAATGCAGCTCTGCTGGTTAGGATTCCTGATGTCACTCAAGAATTGAATTTGTTTGTTCATGAGAAAAATCACATGGCATTGGGGGGCCTGACACAGACCATCAGACCTTAGTAGAGGCCAATCACATACCTGTTCAAACAATTGGACACGTGGCAGTGGGATGGTTCCCTTGCATGCAGGTCTTGGTGGCTACAATTATCCTCATCAGGGAAGCAGAGAAGTTCATCCTGGAACAGAACATCAGGGTTAGAGTCCCACATGCAGTTATAGCCCTAATGAACAACCAGGGTCACAAATAGTTATGTGGGCCTGAATGACAATATCAAGGACTGTTGTGTGAGGATCCTAGGATGACCCTAGAAACTGTCAAACAACTGAATCATGCCACCTTCCTCCCTGAGGGTGCTGGACCCTGACTGCTAAAAAGTCACAGATGAACTTTTTGCCAGCTACCCATACCTCAAGACATATCTGAGCTCCACCTCAATGAGACCCTATTCACTGATGGCAGTAGTTTTATCCAAGACAGGGAACAACTGGCTGGGTATGCAGTGACAACCACTGACAGAATCATTGAGGCTGGTCTATTCCCAAAATGCTGTTCAGCTCAGAGAACGGAACTCTGAGCCCCGATTCGCGCTCTCCAAAAGGTGGAAGGGAAAACAGTCAACATCTATACTGACTCTAAATATGTCTTCACTGCAATCCACATTCATGGGGCCATTTACAAAGAGAAGGGCCTACTGACAGCTGAAGGAAAAGAGAGCAAAAATAAATAAGAAATCCTGTAATTACTGGAGGCAATCTAGAAGTCCAAGAAACTAGCCATAATACATTGTTGCAGGCACCAAAAGGAGGGAGATCTCATATAAGTAAACCAACTGGCAGAGCAAGTCACCATGGAGGCAACTTGAGCTGCCCAGCAACAGTCGTCATCTAAGGTAATGTCCACCCAGAAGTGGCCACTTGGACACAAGAAAGTGAAGCACACCTGTTCACCAAACTGCCTGGGTTGTTTCAAAACCAGAGACCCGCCTACACCATGGAGGAAGATGACTGGGCAAAGACAGAAGGAGCCAACAAGGATGCAGGAGAATGGTGGTGTTTGCCTGATTAGTAAACAGTGATTCTCTGGAGATTAGTGGACCAGTTTATACCAGAAGGACACAAGATGTACGTGGGGGAAGACAGTATTAGAGGTCCTACTGGGCTGGCCTCATTCTGTGCTACAATGAGTCTGAGACCTCTGACCTGTGCTAGAAACAATCCCCAGTCCTGACCAAAGCCAGCACCAGGAATCCAACACACTGGGGCTTACCCACTCAAGGACCTTGAGGTTGACTTCACTGAAATGTCATCCTGCCAAGGTTTCAAATACTCGCTAATATTGGTGAGTACTTACTCCGGATGAGTAGAAACCCTACCCACTTGTAAAGAGATGGCTAGAGAAATGGTAAAGGTTCTCCTGTGGGAGATAATTGTTTTTAAACTCAGTTACTTCTTGTGAGAAGGTCCCATAGGAGGCTAGAGAAGTGATAAGTCCTGCTACCTCGGTGCCGATGCCTGCAAGGCCTATACCTACCATCAGTGGAATCAGGAAAGGGACTTTCTTTGTCCTAGGAGCATCATATCCTAAGTAGGGCTAAAGGCAGCATATCAACTCGCGGGGATTGGGCTTCCTGACATAATTTAGCTAAGACAGTCTTTAGGGTCTGATTTATGAGCTCTACCTTCCCTGAGCTCAGAGGGCAGTAAGCTGTATGCAGGTTCCATTTAATTTTTAGGATCCCAGTCAAAATTTAAGTCACCTTGGCCTCTAAATAACCATTAGTTTCCAATTTATATATAAATAGCCTTTTTTCCTTGATTAGTAGCTAATGATTGCTTAACTTGTTACTACTAATGTTTGCCTAAATCATTGTTTCTTGTAAGTGATCTTTTAAGTTCCTGTTTTCTCACATAAGTTACAAAGCTGTTTCAACTTGGTAAACTGCTTGCCTCATGTAAAATCCAGCTTTTCTGTTCTCTGTTTTTATAAACTGCATGGAAGAATGTATACTCTTCCCCTCTCTTCTGGCAACAGGGTTGCTAACCACTTTTCTGTTTCTGTAAACTTGCTTTGTCTTTCCATTAACTTGTTTGGTCTGTTTTCATGTTGTTTTGCTCTTGTAAGACTTCCTTCCTAAGAGGCTCTATAAAAGGTTAAGCTCCCTTTGTTCCAGGGCGCATAGTTGGGAGATGACTCTACTGAGCAGTACCAGTATAATAAATCTTCTGACTTGTCCTTGTCTCTCCTGTCTCATGTGTTTCCTCCAACAAGACAATATCCTGGTTAGAATTCCTTTGACTATTTTGCATATGCATCTTAACAGCACCCCCTTCTTATCTGTAAACCTTAATGCACCATTCAACTGAAGAGAATTCCTAAGAGTATACCAAAAGTTCCTATCTTTTTAGCACCCCTCTCTCATCCTTAAACCTAAAATTTTCATTTACAAAACAGGAAACCCTTAAAGATAAAGGATAGGAAAGCTGAGCTCATTGGATTTGTTTGTTTGTTATTGTTATTTGGCTAGAGGGTTGTTTGTTTTACTTACCACTTTGCTTAAACTTTAAATGGGGTTGTAAATTATATCCTTGGAGCAATGTAACTTCAAAAGAGAGGAGGAAATTAAAATCTATTTCTGTTTAAACGGGTCACCATGTTCTGTAAAAACAGGATGTACTACAATGCTCCAGCCAACTGTAACCACAATTGCAGATTCTCTAACCTGCCTGTATGCACCTGCTTGAGCCACCTCCTCTTCTTGAAAAATCCACCCCTAAGCTACATAGTCTGCAGCCATAGCACCCTGATCTCTGATGCTAAGCAGAATTGGCCTTATTTGTCCCTGCATGGGTGATTGCCTGGAAACACTATGTGCTATAGGCTAGGGAGAAGGACCTGGCAGCCCCCTTCCAAAATAATCTGCCATTGAAAACCCTATGAATAGCAGGGGAGCACCAACAATGGTGCCAGGGATGGCACAGTGTCAGGGAGTATTTCATATGTTGTATGTGGGGTTACTATGAGTTGGACTCTACTCAATGGCACCTAACAACAACAATAAGAGTGAAGTAATATATATATATTTTTTTTTTTTGTAGTACTTGGGGGTAGAATTCAGAATCTTGCACATACTTTACAAGTGCTCTTCACTGAACTATACTCCTAGCTCATTTTTAATTTTTTTATTTCTAGTCAGGGTCTAAGTTACACAGGCTGCCTCTGGCCTTGAACACATGATCCTCTTTCTTCAGCCTCCTGAATCACTGGAATTACAGGTATGTGCCACTGCACCCAGCTTAAGGAAATAATAGAACACACTCAGGACATGGACATGGGCCTCTCAAGAGAGTCATCCTATGTTTCTTCACAATGGATATATGTATGATTTGGGGTCTCAGGAAGTTACATTGCCCACCAGAATCTCAGAAGGTGAATGGAAAAGTGCATGGTTCAAATCCCTAGATTGAGATAGTTGAGGAAAATTTTACTATATCTAGTCACAAGGAAAGTATTAGGCCTGTTCATTTTAATTATGGCTCATAATTTGATTTGGGGGCTGGAGTTTAGCTCAGTTGGTAGAGTGCTGCACTGGATTCAATCCCCACCACCACAAAAATGGGAGAAGGACATGGCAGCCCACTCTTGAAACAATCCCAAAACAATGAGCCATTGAAAACCCTATGAATAGCAGAGAAGCACTGACATAGTGCTGGGGATGGCACAGTTCCAGGGAATGTTTTGTTCTGTAGTTCATAGGGTCGCTATGAGTCAGACCTGATTTGACAGCACTGTTGAATCATCCTGCTGACTATGCCAACTGTTAGTCCTAGCTGGACTCTTTTGGCCAGGGAGGGATGCTTGGGGCTCACACAGAAATGGAAACATGCTTGAGGAGCCAAAAGGAGGTGTGACATTTTTATTTTGAGGTGTTCCTCTTCATTCCTTCTGTGGTGCCACTTCCCAGGGTTATTGCCTTCTGCATGCCCCATTGTCTCTCCATGCCCCTTGTCCTCTCTACGTCCATCCTTTCCACTTGTCCCAACCTCTCCTGGCTACACATCTCCATGTCATTAGTGTTTGTGGAGGGGCTTTTAAGGCTTTTACACAACAGTGGCCAGTCGCCAGCTCGTGGTCCAATCATATCACAGTCATACAGGATGTACATCCAGAAGGTTACATAATGGTGTGTGTGTGTAAGGGCAATTACACAACTATGATTCAGCATTATGAATAAGGCATATGTGTTGGTTGGAGGCACATGTGTTGTCAGTGTCCTGTTATCTCTTCCTATTTATAATTACATTATCATTTGGGTCAGCATGACTTGGCTCAACAAGCACCTACCAACAACAATAACAATCTAGTTTACTGAGATTCTTAGAGAAGCACTGGTTTTGATGCAAGCAGTTCTCACAGGAGCTTTCCTTTTTTGGTTATGCTGGAATTCTTGGCTGATATTGAGAAAGGAGTTAGCAAATTTCAGGCTAACTTAGGGAAAAGGGGCCTGGAGATAGGGAACTGTTAGGTAAGGAGCTGAAAAACCCATAAACTCAACAGACCTTTGTTGGGAGAAGTTGCTGAGGCTGTCTCTAGCAAAAGGAGAGCAGCTGCCAGAGGAGAAAGGGGTGAGGCTTTTGTGGCCTCTAGATGGGAGGGGGAAGGAGTAATTGACATGTGTCATTAGGATAGGTAGGGAGTGGGTGCGCAGAGTGTTCTGATAGGCTGGAAAAGTTGCCAGGTGGGACAGATTTTTGAGTCAAATTTGGTGGGCTTTTTGTGAAGTTTTTAGGACTGGGGGATAGTGGGTAGAAGAAGGCCCTACCTTATAGGGAGGAGCCGTCTTTGACACGTCCTGAGCTAGCAGCAGGAGAACGAGGGTCCTGGTCCCCATGGTAACCAGGACACAGTACCTGCCCTCTGGGAGTGCAAAGCCCCACCATGGGGCACATGCATGGAGTTGCACTCTGGGGGCCACTGGAGACTCCAGCCTGGTGCATGCCTAGGACTCTGTGGGGTGGGCTGGTTCTCTCAGAAGAGAGAAGCCCTGCGCCCACCCAACATTCCAGTGATTTTGTTTTAGGTTGATTGGGCAGAGGTCATCATCTTCTGTAACTTCTTCCAGTTGAAAAGGGGCATCGTTTATGGATGAGGGGGCTGATAGGGGGTGGATAATGACAGGACATATTCGTATGGGGGAAGGTCATGTCCTCTATGGAGTGGTTGATATCCTACCATGAAGAGTTCGGTGACTGGTTGTTGAAGGCACACATGCATTCCTATAGAAAAATTTGAAAACAGCGAAACAGACAAGGCCCAAAGGCTAACACTAATAAGAGCAGGATTAAGTGTTCTATTAGGGGCAGAAGCTAGGACATCCAGTGCAGCTGTGCAAACCAAGAACCCCAGGAATCTGACAGCTATTGGTAAATGTCTGAGACCTTTTCTAAGAGTTTTTTTTTCTCTGTCTCAGACTATTCCTGACTTATTTGCATAGACACAGCATTTTTCTGCTAAGAACATGCAGAGGCCTCCTTTCTCAGCAGTCAAGAGGTCTAAATCCTGGTGATTTTGGAAAACTATACCTGACAATGAATCTATTTGATCTTATAGAACATTGAGTTGTTGGGCAGTAGACTGTAATCTGTCTGTCAGTTGTTGGGACAGGTATCTATAGTATGTTATGGATGTTGTAAGCCCACTGATTCCTGTCCCCACACAGGCAGCAATTCCTAGGCCTGTTAACAAGGAAGCAGCAACAAACCACTTACACCTTATAAAGGCTGATAAAGGTACAGAAAATGATTGGTTGTTAGGAGCTATTTGGATGCCTGGAGTAAGGTAAATTAAGCTACAAGTCCCTGTCCAATTAGTAAGAAGACACAAAGGAAGAAGAAGCCTTGATTATCTAAGCAGAAATTATTATTGATAGAAAAGACTTAGTTTATTTTCAGTTTCCCATACTGACACTGTTCCACTTAAGGAAGTTCCAGTTAGAGGTTGAAAGGGTCTCAGAGGGTTTATTTGTGTGGGCGATGAAGTGGTGTTTTGTATAAGTATAACCTTATCATTTAAATCTACCCAAAAAGTGGAATTGTGTGGTGTAAAGTTTAAGAGGATTTTACAGCAGGAGACTGATGTATCTTGGTCATAGTTTTGCCAGAGAAATTTTTTTACAGCAATTTTGTGGTGTCTCATGGCAAAACTGAGAAGTGGGGGCAGTTGAGAAGGCTCCAACAATGTTGGGGGTCCTGAAAAGCAGACTTGTCTCTTAAAGACAGGTGTTCCTGTGTGGGGAAGGTAATAATTAGCGTGATCAATGGATGGACTGATGTGCAATGTGTAGTTTTGGAGCTAAGTATCCTATCGGGGTACCTCCAGACTGCTTACGAGACATACAAAGAGGTGCCTGATGTGATAAGAAGGTTTTCAGGGTGATGGGTCCTGTAATTGGAATCTTGTGGGAAGTGTGGGGATTTATTTGATGTAAGAACAGTCGAAGGAGCTGGCCTGCTCTTCCAGTAAAGGTTGCTCATGTCATGTCAGTAATCTTGAAGTCATAGAGGCCTTTAAGCCATAACAGCGGGAAGGCCTCTCCTCCCTGAACTTTGGGATGGTAACATATGTTGGAGGTGGCCCAAACAAATGGAGGAACAGGAGTATCAGAATAGCCCTCAGGTGAAAGTGATAGGCAGAGCCAGCAGTCCTGGGTGAGGTCAGGATTTGTAGAATTGAGAATTTGATGAGTAGCCTCAAGAGTATAGAGTAAACCAGGTGTGGTGGCGCACGCCTGTAATCCCAGCAGCTCAGGAGGCAGAGGCAAGAGGATCGCAAGTTCAAGACCAGAGGCAGTCTGTGTAATTTAGAGAGACCCTGTCTCAAAAAAGTAAAAAAAAAAAAAAAATGGGCTGGGGGTGCAGCTCAGTGGTTCAGCACTTGCAGAGCATGCAGGTGCGAGGCTCTGAGTTCAACCCCCAGTACCACAAAAAAAAAAAAAAAAAAAAAAAAAAAAAAAAAAAAGAGTATAGAGGAACTATTGTGAATTGGAGTCTTTAGGGAGATTGGAAACTGGGAAACAGTGACAGGAAAGGGGTAGTATGGTGAAAATTATTAGTGAATACAGACCAAAGTGGTTAAACCCAAGACAGAGGAGAAATACAGTGCCAGGAGTAGACATCTTTCAGGAATTTTCCAGTCTCTGGGGGCTACTGTCCAGAGTCCAACAGCAAACAGAATAGTGAGGATTCTGAACAGGCCCTGGAGATAGGGTGGCAGGCAGAAGGGTATGTCCAGGGATCTAGAAAAGGTAAGAGGATGCAGCAGCAGGGGAGACATGTATAGAGAATGGTTCCTAGGGGCATGAAATCTTGAAGTCTTCCCTGAAAGAAACAGTCATCAACCCAGGTTAAAACAGAGTCTACCAGGTCAGGAAGGGAAAGGAACCATGGGAGATCTTCCTGGAGGATTTGCACAAAGAGGAAGAAGTGAGGGGCACAATCAGGAAATGGCATTAGGTCATGCCTTCCTCCTCCTCTGGGATGTGGGTGAGTTTGAGTTTTGTCAGTCCTGTCAGGAGAGAGAGGTATCAAGGAGGCTGATTAAGTTGTTTGGGTACTTGGGAGAAAGTAGAGAGGAGGCGTTTTTTATCTTAGAGAGGTGGTACCATGGGCTTTTCCTCATGAGTTTAACTGCAGTAGGGGTTGTTAAGACCACTGTAAGTGGGGCCTCCCACTTGGGCTGCAAAAGTTTGGGATGTAGGATTTTAATATATACTGGTCACTGGGGGAGATGGGTGACTGATGGATATCTAAGAGTGATGGCACAGGTCGGCAATGATTGGCCACCAAACATAGGAGATGGCAAGTGTGATTTAAGGTTGGGATGTAGTCTGCGAGGAGGTGAGAGGATGTGGGTAGGTTCTGAAGGATGAAAGGACGACTATACATTAGTTCAAATGGGCTGAGATATACAGGCTTGTGAGGAGCTGCCCAGAGGCACATGAGGGCTAAAGGGAGGAGTATGGTCCATGGAGTTTATAGTTCTAGAGAGAGTTTTGATAGGTGAGGCTTGATGAGCATTTGCTTGTTCTACTTTTCCTGATGATTGAGGGTGATAAGGAATGTGAAACCTCCATTTAGTATTTAAAGCCTCCACCACTTGTTGGGCAATTTGTAAGATGAATGCAGGCACATTGTCAGACTGAAGGGATTGGGGCAGACCAAAGTGGGGAATTATATCAGCGAGGAGAGCTTGGGATATTGTAGCTGCTCCCTCAGTGGTGCTGGGAAAAGCCTCTACCCAGCCTAAGAAGGTGTCTGTGAGTGTTAGGAAGTATTTAGTTTCTTTATTCAGAGGCATGTGGGTAACTGCAGGGATATGGCCTGGAGAGGAAGGGAAAGGGCATCGCTCTGAGTCTGCTTGGTTCCAGGCTTATCTGGCCCACCTCAAGGCCTAAGTCAAGAAGTCAGGGAGGGATGGCCCCCACCCAGTGCAGTCAGAGCATGTCCCTCCTCCACTCTCTAGTCACCTGATAGGTTACACTGTAGTCACCCCATGCCTCCTGATTGGTCAGTCACCTAGCATCCCTGATTGATTGACCTGTTAGAGTAGTTAGAGCAGTTAGAGCAGTTAAAGCAGTTAGCGTATCACAGATTCTAAACAGTTGGCCTAAAGAGTATATAAGCATGGTGTGCAAGGCACTAGAGATTCCATTCCACCAACCCTCTAGAGAAAGACAAGAGAGCACCATTAAAGAGCCATTCCTGGAAGAGCTCCTGGAGTTGGTATTGTCTCTTGACAAGGAGTGGCTGCGAACATAAACCTCCGAGCTGTTCCAAGCGGGCTGGCAGAGTGGCTGTGAATGTAATTCTCCTTCCCAGTAACATCTATTCCCACAGGTAATCTCTCTTCCCACGGGTAACATCTACTTGCCAGTCTTCTCCAGGGAGCTGTCCCCTAGCTTGATGAGTGGGAGAATATGGTGGCCTGAGATGCCCCCTTAGGGAGAAGTTGTAGAGCAAATCCAGCAGGAATGGGATACATGTTGTATTTAACTTGTAAGATGGATGAAATAGAGATGAGCTGATTAGGTGGAGGAGAGGTTGTGCTCCTATGTGTAAGAAATTATGTATATTGGTGAGAACTGATGTAATCTGTGAGTCAGGAATGATATGGCATCCATTTGGAACTAGCCATGACCCTGATTGGATTGCTCCTTTTTCTTTATATTTGATAACCTCTTGAGGGGTGTACTGTGGATCGTAGGAGGTATGGCTATCATTTGTGTATGGATGGATTGTTGAGCAGCCTGCCTGGCAGCCTGGTCTGCCTTGTGGTTTCCTTGGGCTATGGTGTTGGTGTTGGGTTGGTGTCCCTTGCAGTGAATAATATTCACCATAGTTGGGAGTGTAGCCACCTGGAGGAGGTCTTTAATGAAGGATCCATTTATGATGGGTGTTCCCTCAGTGGACATAAATCCACATTCTTGCCATGTTGTTGAGTGTGAATGCAAGATATGGTAAGCATATTTTGAATCTGTGCATATGTTGGCCCTTTTACCCTGTGCTAAGGTAAGAGCTCTAGTCAGGGTAGTAAGCTCTGTCTTTTGTGAAGTAGTACCAGGGGGGGAGTGGATAATTTCAATAGTCCTGGTAAGCAAAACTATTGCATATCCTATGTGGCACTGACCTGGGATGGAGGAGGAGGAAGAACTACCATCAATGAACCAGACAAAGTCTGGATCCAGAATGTGGTCTGAGGATACATAAGGTAGTGATGGGGAGTAGGTTTTCCAGAGTCTCTGTATATGAGTGAGTCAGGGAAGTAGGGGAGCCCTTAGGGAGTAAAGTGGCTGGGTTTAAAGGAGGGCAGGACTGGAGGGTGAATGAAGGGAAAATGGCATGGAGGGACTGAAGGTGAGAAGGTGATTAATTTGAAAGGCTGATGTATGTGAGAAGGTTTTGGAGATAATGGGGTAACTTTATGAGTGTGGGTTGTCCAAAAGTTAATTTATTGCTCTCTAGGGCTGAGGAAGCTGCTGCTGCCAGTGCTTGGAGGCAGGGGGGCCAGCCCCTTGGGGTGGGGTCTAGCTGTTTTGACAGGTATGCCACTGGGCCAAAATGTCCTTCAGTAGTTTGTCCCAAAACGCCTAGAGCTAATCCTGACCACTCAGTAACATAAAGGATGAATGATTTTTGTAGCTCTGGAAGAGATACAGCAGGGGCTGGCAGTATGGCTGATTGGAGTTAAAGGAAAGGACTCTTAATAGGGCACCTGGCATCTAATTGTTCCAAGGGATTCCTCTTAGCTGCCTCATAGAGAGGTTTTGCCAGAAGATTGAAATTTAGAATTCATAGGCGAATGTACCCTGCCAGGCCCAGAAAGGAGAGAATTTCTGTTTTTGAGGTAGATATAGGGAGATTATGGATGAGTTATTTTCTATCTATGGTTATCTCCCATTTGTGAGTTGAAATTTTAATACCTAGATAGATAGCAGAGGGTAAGCAGAGCTGAGCTTTGTCATGTGAGACAAAGTATCCATGCTGGGCTAAAGTTTAGGAGGGAAACAGTATGTATCTGGAAAAGCTTAAGGTAGGGCTACAAAGAAGATCATCTACATATTGAAGTAAAAAGGCAGGCTGGAGATTTAGGTTAGCTAGGTCAGAGGCCAGTGCCTGACAGAACAGGTGAGGGCTATCTCTAAAGCCCTGTGGAAGGACCATCCAGATGTACGTTGGGAATGAGGGGTGTCGGGGTCTGTCCAGGTAAATGCAAAAAGATCTTGGGAAGTGGGATGGAGAGGTACGGTGAAGAAGGTGTCTTTGAGATCAAGAACAGTAAAGAAGGAGGAAGAGAAAGGAATATGAGACAGTAAAGTATAAGGATTGGGGACTACAGGGTGTATAGGACAACAGCATTGATGGCTCCGAGGTCCTGAACCACTTGGTAGGACCCATTTGGTTTGAGGACAGGCAGAATGGGAGTATTGTAGGGAGCGGGGTAGGGCAAATAAGACCTTTAGTAAGGAGGCTGGATATGAGAGGTGTTAGGCCCTGGAAACATTTTAGGGGAATAGGGTATTGTGGGAAATTGGGAGGGGTCCTTTAGGGTGATTTTAATGGGAATATGATGGGAGGTGATAGAAGGAGAGGATGTGTCCCAGACTAAGGGACTGACCCTGGGGAGAGGTGGGCTAAAGGAAGAAGGAGAGGGATTGGAAGCAGTCTGAGGCAGCAGTATACTGGAAGGGTTGATGGGGACGGGATGGAAATATATGGAGGCCTTGAATTTTGACAAGATGTCTCTCCCTAAAGCAGGAGTAGGACAGGTCAGTATGATCAAGAAACTATGTGAGAATGTAGTTTCTAAGAAGGAGCATGTGTAAGGGAAGGGTGGTTCTTGGTTGGGTAGGAATTCCATTAACTCCTAGAATAGTAACCTGTGATGGGACTGTTGTTGTTGTTGTTAGGTGCCATCAAGTCGGTATCGGACTCATATCGACCCTCATAGGGTTTTCAATGGCAGATTGTTTCGGGATTGCCTTGGGAGTGGGTTGCCACATCCTTCTCCCATTTTTGCAGTGCTGGGAATCGAACTCAGGACCTCAGAGACTGCAGAGCAGTGCTCTACCAACTGAGCTAAATCCCAGCCCCTGTGATGGGACTGTAGGTCCTCCATATATTGGTAAAGCTGAAAATGTGACCCCAGTGTCAAATAGAAATGAAATAGGCTTACCTGAGATGCTGACAATTACACTGGGTTCGTTGCTGGTGATGTCTATGGGGGCCGATGGCAATCCCAGGCACCGTCAATCTTTCTAAGCAGGTAATGAGTGGTGGCAGAGTGGGCTCCAACTATGGCACTTGGGGCTGAGGGGGGGTTAGCCTCCTACTGTTCTAGCAAAGAGGACGATCGACCCCCCAGTGTCCCAGCTGTTTACAGCTCAGGCAGGGGTAAGGAGGAGGCCTTGGGTTAGGACATTCTCATGCCCAATGTCCTGGGCATCCACATTTGAAGTATTTGCCTGGTAGACCCCCATGGTTAGGGGGCTGTTTCCCTGGTAGAGCAAATGCCAGCATCTGGTAATTAGCCAGTTTTTGTTAGGCCTTTTGTTTGTCCCTGTTTAATTGCTCCTGTTTTGCCTGGTCTTCTCGATTATTAAATACCTTGAAGTCCACATTTATTAGATCTGTCTGATTAGCCTGTGGTCCCCTCCTCTATTTTCTTTAGTTTTTTTCCTGATGTGAGGAGCTGACTGGGATATAAAATGGGTGTTAATAGTGATCATACCAGTTTGAGATGTAGGGTCTATTTTGGTAAATTTTTGTAGTTCCTCAGTTAGGCGAGAGGAATTGGGCTAGATTCTCCCCTGGATGTTGGGTGATCTCTCTACTTTTATGATAATTGGCTGTTTTCTGGAAAACATTTTTCAGTCCCTCAATGAGGCAAACTCATGTTGTCTGTAAGAGCTCGACTAAGATCCCCTTCCTGATAATGTCCAGTCTGGGTGGACATCTGGGACTGCCTGGGTGCCTGCCAATTTAATGGGGTCTGTTGTATGCATGTTGTCTGCTGCTGCCTGTGCTGCCTTCCAAATCCTTTGCCTCACCTTTGGGGAGAGTGTAGTGGAGAGAATGGAGTAAATATCTCTCCAAGTCAGGTCATAAGATTGGGCAACATAATGAAATTCCTTTATATAAATGTCTGGCTCAGAAGAGAAGAGGCCAAGATGTCTTTCAATTTGGGACAGATTGGCAAAGGAGAAAGGAACGTGAACACGGATGATGCCCTCGGGTCCTGCCACCTCCCAAAGGGACAGTTAAGTTGGGCAGTGGAGGTGGGGGATGGTAAAATTGGGTATCTTGACTGTGTATGAGGAAGAGAAGTAGGTGGCCTGGGAGGAATGGGAATGGAAACTTTGGGAGATGAGGGGGAAAGGGAGATA
>VMDO01021131.1:0-36039 GCA_007922755.1 Pedetes capensis
CCCACTTGGGAGACCACTTGGGAGAACCAAATCCTCTTGTGGGTGGGATGGTATTCAACTCCCCCAGAGAGAGTCTGTGGTAGGTCTGCCATGCACAGCAATTGTGCTAGGAACTGTTCTTATTGTGTCTAATTGTCCCGCAAGACTCTGCCAGAAAGGAGCACTCTGTCCGCGTGGCGCTCAGCCTCCTCCGCAGACCTCACCTTTCTCCACAGTGCAGTGGGATGACTTAGGATCCCCTCTGGTGTGTCTGGGGTCCAGGCATATGTGTGCCCGTATGTCTATGGAGATTGCATCTGCATGACTGTCCCGCCACAACAGGAGGGAGGGAGCCGCGTTTCAGCTCTGGATGCATACCGCTGGCACTGGTTTCCCAGTTCCCTCCGTGATTACTCCCCGTACCCTCGAGTATCTACTCTGGTGGCTCTGATCCCTATTTTCTCGTGTGAGGGACCTACAACAGCCCAGCATCTCAGGCTGTGGGACGTATGTCGCTAAAGATGGCGATTCTGTGTGCCACCTCAAAAGTGACTCACCCGAAAACTTGCAGTATGTGTCCCTCGGGCAGGGTGACAGTGTGATGTCAAGGTTGCATGCCATGTTGGGTCTGCCTCCCGTGGGTGTGTGGGCGAATTCCCCTCTGAGTCTCTGGGATTCTATCCTGCCATCTGCGTGAAGGCGAAATGGCAGAATGGCGGTCCCGCTACTGACCTCTGTGTAGCTCCTCTGAAGCCAAATGCTCAATTTCAGTGTCCATCCAGTTTCATCCTCTGTCTCCCAATCTAAACTATCACTGTTTCTATCTATTCAATGTGAGTTCTAAACCCCTAATCGAGGCTTCCCTTTAGTCTGGGACAGAAGGCACGTGTTATCTGTCCGCCATCTTGCCTGCAGACGTAGGATAAATTACTAAGTATAAAATTGCTTTATCAAATGTGATACACATATAAACATAAATTAAACATATACACTTATTCCTTCTGCATATGTGTGTGCATGTATATGCATTAAATGGTCTATATAATTTTTAAACTATTTACACACCTATAAGTTGCATGTATGCATGGAAATTTTCACTCATTTTGGTTATTTATTTTTTTATTATCTTTATTATTTGTAAACATTCAAGTATTTAAATTATATTTGTGTAAATGTGCCACCATTTTTTAAATCCAGTCTTCTGTTGATGGATATCTAGGTTGATCTCATACCCTTATAATTGTGAAGAGTGCTGTGGTAAATATGGAAGTGCAAGAGTCCCTGTAATATAATGACTTATTTTCCTTCAGATATATTCCTAGAAGTGGTATAACTGGATCATATGGTAGCTCTATTTTTAGTTTTCTCAGATACCTCCAAACTATTTTCCATAGGGGCTGAATTAATTTACAGTCCCACCAGCAAGGTGAGAGGATTCCTTTTCCTGCACATCCTCACTAGCATTTGTTGTGATTTGTTTTGTTGACCTTGGCCACTCTTATTTAGTGACATAGAATCTCAGTGTAGGTTTAATTTGCACTTCCTAATTGCTGGGAAATGGAGCATTTTTTCATGTGTTAATTGGCCATTTGTATTTCTTCTTTTGAGAACTATCTGTTCAGTTTTACTGCCCACTTCTTTATTGGATTACTTGTTACTTTAGTGTTAAGTATCTTAGGTTCTTTGTATATTCTGAAAATTAATCCTCTGTCACATCTGTAGGATGTAAAGATTTTCTCCCATTCCGTGAGCTCTTCCTTTATTTACATTGTTTCCTTTGCTGTACAGAAACTTTAATTTTTTATGTAATCCCATTTATCTATTCTTGGTACAGTTTCCTGGGCAATTGGAGTCTTATTGAGGAAGTACTTGCCTATGCCTATGTGTCAAGAGTGTTGTGTATCTTCCTCTTTTTCTTTTCTTCTTTGTTTCTTCTTTCTTTTTGTTTCTCTCTCTCTCTTTTTTTTTTTTCTTTTTTTTTCTTTTCAGTACTCGGAGGGTGAACCCAGAGACTCACACATGCTTTGAAATTGCTCTGTCACTGAGTTGCACTCCCAACCCATTTTCTGGCTTTTTATCTTAAGACGTGGTCTCCCTAAATTACTCAAGCTGCCTCTGGCTTCAAACTCGCAATCCTCCTGCCTCTGCCTCCTGAGTCACTGGGCTTACAGGAATGAGACACCATGCCCAGACTTCTTCTAGTAGTTGTAAAGTTTCTACTTTTATATTGAGGTTTCTGATCAATTCTGAACTGATTCTCACACAGATTGAGAAGTATACTTCTACATTCATTCTTTAACATATTGATATAAAGTTTTTCTACCACCATTTGTTGAAAGACTATCTTTTCTTTGATGTATGTCTTTTATGACTTTGTCAAGGATCAGGTGGTTGTAGTTGCATGGGTGTATATCTGGGTCTTCTATTCTGTTCCATTGATATTCATATATATTTTTGTGCTAGAACAAAGCTGGTTTTGCCACAAAGGGCCTATGGTATAGTTCAAAGCCAGGAATTGTGATGTCTCCTGGACTGTTTTTGCTGCTTAAGATTATTTCAACTATATGTAGTCTTTTGTGCTTCCAAACAAAGTTCTGTTTTTTTCTATTTCTGTGAAATATATCATTGGAATTTTGATGGAGATTGCATTAGATCTGTAGATTTGTTTTTTGTAGTATAGCCATTTTCACAATATTAATTCTTTTAATCCATGAGCCAAGGAGTTCCTTCCATCTTCTAATATCTTCAGCAATTTCTTTCTTTCATGTTTTTTAAGTTTACATTGTAGAGATCTTTAGTTTCCTTGAGTGGATTAATTCCTATTTAATTTTTTTTGGGCTACTGCAAATGGGATTGTTGTCTTGATTTATTTCTCTTCCTGCTCACTATTTTTGTAAAGGAATGCTATTGGTTTTTTAAGTGTTAATTTAGTTCCAAAGTTTTCTAGTGGAATTTTAGAGCCCTTTAGTTGTAGGATTGTGTCTTCTGGAAATAGGGATAATTCGAACTCTTCTTTCCCTATTTATATTCCTTATATTTCTTTCTCTTGCCTGATTACTCTGGCTAAGATTTCAATCACCACATTGAATAAAAGAGGATAGAGAGGACATCTCTGTCTTATTCATGATCTTAGAGAGAATGCTTTAAATTTTTCCCCATTTAATATGATGTTGTCCATAGGTTTGTAATATATGGACTTTATAATGTTGAGATATGTTTTTTATTCCTAGTTTCTTCAGGACTTTTATCATGAAAGGATGTTGAAAGTTGTCAAAGGCTTTTACAGCATCTATTGAGATGGTTGATCCTGTGATTTCTGTCTGAAATTCTTTTGATATGTTGAATTACATTAGTTGACTTGTGTACGTTGAACCTAGCCTGCATCTGTGAAATGAAGCCCACCTGATTATGGCGTATGACCTTTTTATGTGTTGCTGTATTTGGTTAGCAAGAATTTTGAGGATTTTTGCATCAATGTTCACCAGGGAAATTCACCTATGAGTTCTCTGTGTGTGGTTTTTTTTTTTTTTTTTTTTTTTTTTTTTTTTTTTTTTTTTTTTTTTTTTTTTTTTTTTTTTTTTTTTTTTTTTTTTTTTTTTTTTTTTTTTTTTTTTTTTTTTTTTTTTTTTTTTTTTTTTTTTTTTTTTTTTTTTTTTTTTTTTTTGCGGTATTCTTATCTGATTTTGATATCAGGGTTATACTACTTTGTGGAAGAATTTGGAAGTAAACATTATCTTTCTATTTTACGAAATAATTTCAGGAGGATTGGTATTAATTTTCTTTAAACATTTGATAGAATTCAGCTTTGAACCTCAGGACATGGGATTTTTTTGTTGAGCATTTTTTTAAATTACTGTCTCAATTTCATTGCTTGCTATAGGTCTATTTAATTTACTTATACCTTCTGGATTTAGTTTTGGTAGGTCATAAGTTTTATGGAATTTACCCATTTCTTCTATATTTTCATTTTTATTAAAGTACAATATTTCAAAGTACTCCGATCATCTTCTGTACTTCATTACTATCCATTGTTATGTCTCCCTTTTCATTTCTCATTTTATTAAGGGCCTTTCTCATTTTATTGGTAAATTTGCCTGGGAGTGTGTCTATTTTATTTATCTTTTCAAAGAACCAACTATTAATTTCATTATTTTTGATATTGTCTGTTAAGTCTGTATTTTGTTAATCTCGGCCTTGACTTTATTTTTCTTTCTTGTGGTACTGGAGAGTTGAAGGAGAGGCCTCACGCATGCTTTTTACAAGCACTCAGCCATGGAGCCATACCCACAGCCCATAGCACATTTTTCACTTTGTATCTTGAAACAAGGTCTCTCTAATTTACTCAGGCTGACTCCGGCCTCAAACTTGAGATCACCTTACCTCTGCCTCTTGAATTGAGAGGACAAAAGGCATGATTTCTTTTTGCATGTTAGTTTTGGGGTTGGCTTATTGCTGTCATTCTAGTGCCACTTATGTGTACCATTAAGTTATTTAATTGTTCCTTCTCTCTTTAATGTGGACACTCATGAATATAAATATCCCTTGAAGAACTCTACATCATAGATTTGGGTAGGTTATATTTTTATTATCATTTGGTTAAGCAAACTGTTTAATTTCCTTTCTGATTTCGTCAATGACCCATTGATCATTCAGAAGAGTGTTAATTTCCATGTATTTGTAACTTTTTGCAGGTTTTTTTTTGCTTTTGACTTCTAGTTTTTTCCATTCTGATCTGTTAAAGTGCAGGAGATGATTTCAAATTTTTGTATTTGTTGAGGCCATTTTTGTGGGCTAAAATGTCATCTATTTTAGAAAAAGTTCCATGTGGTGCTGAAAAAAATCTGTATTGCACCTCTGATGTATGGGATATTCTATAGCTATGTATTAGGTCCAGTTGGTCTATTGTGTTAAGTCATCATTTTTTGTTGACTTTTTTTGCTTTGATGGCCTGTCTCTTGAAGAGAGTAGAGTATTGAGGTCTTCCATACTTATTCTGTCTCAACCTCTGTGTATTTTTATCATAAGTAAGGTCTGATTTATGAAGTTAGGATCTCCTGTGTTTGCCATATGTGTTACTCCATATCCAACTCATGGCAACCCTGCACAAAACAGGTGAAACACTGCTGTCAGTGCTTCTCTGATGTTCAAAGGGTTTTCAATGGTGGATTGATTTTTGGGAGTAGGTTGCCAGGTCCTTCTCCCAGTTTGGTGTATACATACTGATTAATGCAATGTTCTACTGATTGATTTTTCTCTTTGTTAGCATGTAGTGACTACTTTTGTCTATTCTGATTAGTTTGAGATGGATGTCAAGTTTGGCAAAAATTAGTACAGATACCCCTACATTTTGTTGCTGTTTTCCACATGCTTGGTGTATTTTTTCCTAGTCTTTTATTTTCATTCACTTCTGTTCTTTGTGGATAAGGTGAGCCTTCAATCCCACATATGGAGAGTTTTTGTTTTTAATCTAATTGGCCAACTGGTACCCTTTGAATGAGGAGTTAAGGCTATTTGCATTTAATTATTGAGAGAATCTTGGTGTTCTGCACAGTTTTCTTTGCTCTGTTCTTTAGTTCTTAATTAGTTTGTTCATGTATTCCTCTCATTTCTTTTATTTATTTCTTTAATTTTGTTTCTGGACTCCTCTTGCTTCTTCTGTTTGAATCTCCTACAGTGCTGGCTTGGTGGTGACAAATGGCTTAAATGTTGAAATATCAGGAAATATCTTGATCTCTCTGGTGATTTTAAAAGAAAATGTTGCTGGTACAGTAACATTCCTTGGAAATTATCTGCTTTCAGGATTAAAACAATGTCTGATGCTGCTTTCCTTGCATTTATGGTTGATACTGAGGAGTCAGATGTTATTCTGATGAGTTTGTCTTTGTAGCTGAATTGGTATTTCTCTCTTGCAACCTTTAGGATTGTTTCTTTTGTCTGTATATATAACATTCCAACTATAATATACCATGGAAAGAAGGTGTTTTGGTCTACTCTATTTGTCATTCTGGATACTTCTGTGTTTTGGGCATGTATTGTTCTCTTAGGTTTGGGATGTTTTCAGTTGTTATTTCATTAAATAGATTTTCTATTTCCCTAGTATTAATTACAGATCCTTTGTGATCCTCTGTTTTCATAGGTTATTTCTCTTCACTTTATCAAAGACCTTTTGAAAGTAAGGGTCATATTGCTTCCTTTTTTGTCCTTGTTGGTTTCAGAATAAGGAAGTTTTTGAAATTTTCTTCACTTTCTGAAAATCTGTTTTCTTCTTGCTTCAATGTGTATGCATTAGATTCCACCATCACTTCAATTTGATTGACTGCTGGGTGTAGAGGTGCACTCCTGTAATTCAAGGGGTTTGGGAGGCAGAGGCAGGAGCAAGTTGGAGATCAGAGGCAGTCTGCATAACTTACCAAGACCCTGTCTCAAAAAAGTAAAAAATGGGCTAAGGGTGCACCTCAGTGGTCCAGCACTTGCAGAGCATGCAACCTCGAGGCCCTGGGTTCAACCCCCAGTACCACACACACACACACACAAAATTGATTGACTATGTTCTGTAGTTCCAGAATTTCTGTTTCTTTTTCAGGCTCTTGCTTTGCTGAGTTTTCCTTCTAAGTTAGATACTTTTTCCCCAGTATTTGAATTGCTTTCATCTATTTTGTTATCATTGAGGTCTATTAAATTCATTTTCTAGCATTTCTAGCATTTGAGGCTCTTTACTTTCATTTATTGAAGGATTGTGTTCATTAGGGTTATCATCTTCATTTGTTTTTTCATATATTCTATGTTTTCTAGGTTGAGTTTTACCCATTACTGATTTATGTTTGAGTTTGTGTTTTTGTTAGGTGCTTTACAGTTGTGTCTACTTCATACTGACCTTCATAGGGTTTTCATTGGCTGATTGTACTTCAGGATTGATTTTTGGATGGATTTCCATGTCCTTCTCCCATTTTTGCAGTGCTGAGGATCAAATCTGTGTCCTCATAGAGTACAGAACACCATTCTACAAACTGAGCTTAACCCCAGCCCCTATGTTTGGGGTTGCCCCTAGTTTAATGCCTTCTTTTGAGATCTTGATTTCTAGTATCACTCAGACTGTAGAAAGCATTCTGCTGCTAGAGTAATAGCTTTGTCTGATCTCATCTATTAATTATGGTTAATCTTATTTGAGGCCTGGTGTTCTTTAAGGAGGTACCTATGGGGAGCAGTTTTTAGGGATAATGATGAGTAGGTTTGGGTGGTAAATATTGAATATAGTATTGTACAGTATAACATTTCAAGAAGTCTAACAAATACAAGGAGAGGCAATGTCTGAGGTTTTGACAAATAAATTTGGAAGTATAAATTAACTGGAGTAACACAAAAAGAAAGACGGTTAAAATTATGACAGGTGAGAGGAGTGAAGAAAGGTTTCAAAGTATAAGTTAGTAGAGGCAAAGAGAAAATGATGTGGAAGAAAACAAAAAAGTGAACGGAGGAAAAAACCTACTCAGCAGAACAATAGAACAATAAAAAACAGAGATTGAAAACCAAAAACCTACAGACATACAAAAGAAAGAAAAAAGAAAAGAAAAACACTAATTCATAAACAGATCAATTTGTACTGATTAATTCAATCTCTTTATCAATCAGCTGAGCAGATGCCAAGCCAAATGGCTGATCAACACATAGACTGAATTAATCAGTATGAATTGATTATTCAAAAGTGACTGAAGCATTATATTGAAATGAAATTGCCAGAAAAATAAGTTGCAATCAAACAGAGCATGGAGCCAGGGAAATCACTGCTGATATCTGATGGGTTTTGGTCTAAAGCAGAGAATATCAGAAAGATGTCTATCTATGTTTTGCTGACTATGCAAATGCTTTGACTATGTAGATCCCAACAAATTATGGATAACACTGAGAAAAATTGGAATATTAGAGCACTTAATTGTACTGATGAGGAATCTGTACATGGGCCAGGAGGTAATAATTTAAACAGAACAAGAGAACATTGCATGACTTAAAGTCAGTAAAAGTGTGCTATCAGGGATGTTTCTCTGAATGTACCTCTTCAATCTCTATACTGAGCAAATAATCCAAGAAGCTGGACTTTATGAAGAAGAAATGATATCAGGATTGGAGGAAGATTCATTAACAACCTGCATTATGCAGATGGTACAACCTTTCCTTGCTAAAACTGAAGAGGATTTAAAATATTTACTGATGAAAATCAAAGAACACAGACTTTAGTATTGATCACCTCAACATCAATAAAACAAAAATCCTTACAAGCGGGTCACTATGCAACTTTTTGAGAAATAGAGATACTATTGAGGTTGTTGACAATATTGCTTTATTTGGTTCTACATCAGCACCCATGGAAGCAGTAGTCAAGAAATCAAAAGGTATTCATTGGGAAACGCTGTTTGAAAAAGGCCTCTGTGAAGTGTTAAAAAGTAATGATGCCACATTGAACACAAAAGTGCTCCTGACTCATGCCATGGTATTTTCAGTTACATCATATAGTAGTGAAAGCTGAACATTGAATAAAGGAGACAGGAAAAGAATTGATGCTTTTGAATTATGGTACTGGAGATGACTACTGAATATATAATGGACTGCCCAAAGAACCAACAGATCCATCCTAGAAGTGCAAGCAGACTGCTCCTTGGAATCAAGGATGGCTAGACTGTGTCTTATATATTTTGGATATGTGATCAGGAAGGACCGATCCCTGGAGAAGGACATCATGTCTGAGATAATGGTGGGTCAATGAAAAAAAGGAAGACTTTTGAGTAGATGGATTGACATAATGCCTTCAGCAATGTTCTTAAACATAAAAGGTTATATGGATGGCACAGTATTGGGAGTGTTTCATTCTGTTGTACATAGGGTTGATATAAGTTGGACCCAAATCTATGGCACTTAATAACAGCAACAACAATGTGTGTCAATCACCTGGCTCCTTGTTGTCCAGACTGCTTTCCAGATGTTGCTGAAGAGCTTGCCCAGTTTTCCCTTACCACCACAATTCTAGATTAGTTCTCAGTTTGGGTGAGTGCCCTCAAAATCCCTCTAAACACTTATGGTATGATCCTCTTTTGGGTGCACTGAATCATGGCCTGCCAGGATCCCCCAGGATCCCAGGTCCTGTGTCACCAGAGGATGCTCCTTCAGGCCCTGCATGCCAAAGCTCATATCCTAGTTCTCTCTCTCCTTGGGGTTTACTGACTAGTTTCCTGCATCTGTGTTGTCTGCTGCCCATGTTGTGGGTGGGGAACATGGGAAATCATGCATATGAGGGGTGTACCGTTCATGGGTATACCACACTCCCAAGTGGGGATTAGGAGTCCACTCAGGTATTTTTCTATTGTTTTCAGGTTAGTTTGGTTTCAGGTTGATCACTAGTGCTTTGCTATCTTGAGCCCACTAAGCCTCACTCTGTGTTCATCTGCACTTCTGTGTATTTGGGTCTCACTTCCTGGCAGAGGTAAGGTCAGTTCCTTAGGCTTGCTCTTTCTGGGCCACTGCTCAGTGCCCTAGGAGAGGGCGATCCTCCTGGGGATTCCAAGTTGCTGGGGTGCCCACAGTTGCGCTCATTTCTCCCTGTCGCCAGCAGCTCAACTCTAGGTTTGTTCATTTAAGTGAGTGGTGCTTTTGTCCCCTGATGTACTCTATGGCTGTCACTCCTTAAATGCCCAGGACTGTTGTGGGGAGGGGAAAATGATAGAGTCCCTTTGTCTCTCTGAGTGCCCTTAAGTGGTGTGCCAGCTCCCCCTCTGCACTCTGGCTGTGTGCCTACAAAGCTCCTGTTCAGTGGTCAGCCTCCATTATTCGCCATTCTGCTATGCAGTACAGGAGGATCCCAAATACCTGCAAAGGTATCAGTCTTCCTCTCCAGCAGGGGACAGTCTGCACAGCACCTCCTGATGATGATCATGTCTTCTATTATTTTTCCTCTTAATTTTATCTGCCATTGAGACTACCCACCCAACTCCAAATAATTTTTTTTCTCTTATCTCTCTTTTACTTTCTATTATTTCTCTCTCTTCAGTGTAAAGTCTATATATGTCTGTTTTGTTGTTGTTGTTAGATACTGTTGGGTCAGTGTCCAACTCATAGTGATCCCACGTACAACAGATGAAACAGTATTGTAGTGCTTCTTTGCCATTCATAGAGTTTTGATGGCAGATTGTTTCTTGAGAGTGGGTTGCTCGGTCGTTTTCCCAAGCCTAGAGCACCTGGTGTTCCCAGGAGGTCTCCCATCTAAGAACAAACCAGCCTGACACTGCTTAGCTTCTGAGATCTGATACCACAGTGCTACGGCTGCAGACCATGGCTATTTTAGCTCTTTTGTTTCATTGGGTCTTTCTGAGAGTGTTATCTGCTATTTTGACTCATCTCCTACTCTTAAAAGTTTGTTTTTATTTTTGTCTTGATATTTCATAGACAATAGCAGATATGGCCTACTCCCTTATAAATGTCCAAGTCTGACTTAGTTTAATTTTAAATATTCAGATAAAGTGCCAGAATTAATTCTGAAGAATCAGAATTAACTTCCTGGTGGCATTTACAAATTAATAAAATGTATGCAAAATCATCAAAAAATAGAGATCATTCAGTGACGAATTTATTATCACTCCCTATGTTCCTCTTTCATTATTTTTCACTCTCCTAGTCACATAGTTAGAAACAAAACATTTAATTTTTATCTCCACTTTGTGTACTGTTAGCTCATTTTATCTCAGCAAATAATGACCATTACATTAATCTCGGTTTTGAACTCTTAAGTTCTGTGCAGGAAAGCATAGATTCTTCTTCATAATTGACCTTCATGAAGTGATAAGTACTATGGTATGGAATTGTCACATACTTTAAATGCATTAAATTTATAAATATCTGCACACATATGCATGAAATGAATGCATGAATATAATACACACACACGCACGCATGCACGCACGCACGCACTCCGATACACAAGAAATAAAAATTCCAAGTCATTCATTTAATCATTTTAGATTCTGGGACTGTCTGATTCAAATAATTGTAGATAAATCCCAAAGGGAAATCTACTATAATCTAGTGGCTTGAATGTTGCTGAATGCTATGCCACTGATATCTCAGATACCAGCGGGGCCACCCATGATGGATAGGTTTCAGCTGAGGTTCCAGACCAGGAGAAACTAAGGAGAAAGACACAGCATCTTATTTCTGAAATAATTAGCCATTGAAAACCTTATGAATGGCAGAGAAGCACTGTCAGATGTAGTGCCAGAAAATGAGCCCCCCAAGGCTGGAAGGTATTTAAAAGATGACTGGGGAAGAGTTACCTCTTCAAAGGAGCATTGACCTTAATGATGGGAATGAAGTAAAGCCACTGGGATCTCCATTTGCTGATGTGGCACAACTCAAGGTGAGAAGAAACAGAGTGGCTACAATAATGGTGTCAAACATAAAAAGATCACAGGCATGGCACAGTGTGGGGTAATGTTTCCTTCTGTTGTAGATAGGGTTGCTATGAATTTGATTCAACTTGTAGCACCTACCAACATATAACAGTGTCCATCTATAAAATACTGAAGTCTTGTTTGATATAATTGAATCTCAGAAACACTTCCTTGAAGCACAGATTATCTCATAGATTTCACCAATGAGCATAATCCCATGTCACATGATGTTTATTTGAGACATGTCCACTATCATTACCTGCAGCGGTAGCCCTGTGGCATCTGATCCTGTCAGATCTTGGAAGCTAAGCAGGGTCGGGCCTGGTTAGTACCTGGATGGGAGACCACCTGGGAACACCAGAGGCTGTAGGCTTGGGAGAAGGACCTGACAATCCCCTCTCAAAAATCAATCTGCCATTGAAAACCCTATGAACAGCAGAGAAGCACTGACAATAGTGTTTCCTCTGTTGTACAGAGGGTCGCTATGAGTCGGATACCGACTCGATGGCACCTAACAACAATAACAACCACTATCATTATTGATACCGGTTCTCAATCCTTAACCTTGTTGTTATAACATGAGACACTCTCTATGCAAGCAGTAAATGAACTTAACTTTATCTAACTATATGCATATGAATGTGTCCTTTCCATGAGAATAGACAATCATTCTCCCTCTAATCAACTTCTTCATGTCAAACTATTCCAAACTGTTTCTAACACAGAAAATTATGGCACAGCATTGCTTCTCCATCAGGCACAGCTGAGACCATACTAATGTGTTCATACTTATGACCATACACTTGAACCCATTCTTATCTCAAGACTGTGCTATGGTAGAGTAGAAGCATGTTGTATTATAAACATCATAACATAAACATCATGTCAAAATATTTTCTTTTTGTCCCATTTGCTAAACTTTGTATTTTTATGTTATAAATTCTGTTCTTCTCACTGATTTCTAATCTTCTTTAATAAGCAATGCTCCATAATAATCCATTTCATATATCCCAATAGCACATGTATAAGCTTTGGGTCAGTTCTCATTCTCTTATTACCAAAGATGATTGATGTTTTATTTTCTAAATTTCTTCTTCTTATGGAGAAGTTCTTAAAATTATGGTCAGGAAAAACAATGGTGGCTTAGTTTAGGACAAGGACCAATGATTTCAACAAATGAGACTAGACAAATTTCTATTTATGCTCATATCTCTAAAATTATAAAAGAGACAAAAATTTGCAGAAAATCATTCAACAAAGCCAAATTTTCTTGCAGAGGAAGGAAGTAGCAAAGTTTTCTACTGAAAGTACAATTTCTAGTTAGCCTTTTGTTTTGGAATTGTATTTGAGAAATTGGTGATAGAGTGCATATGGGTGAAATGAATGTTTGACAAATCATACCGAGAACGGTATCTACTTTGCAAAACAGGAATTTTATTGGTGACTATCTAGTTGAATGGCTTCCTCCTCTTTAATTCAGTAATACATGTTTAGGATTATAATAGTCATCCTAGTTCTTTATTTTTTTCTCTTGTTTCTGTCTTTTTCTGGGTCTTTGTGGCTAAAGCACAGCACAAAGGCAAATTTGCATACTGGTAAAAGAATATAGAATTATAAATCTTAGAATGTAGGTGGAATGGAAGTTCATCTGAGCAATGTTCTGAGAAATAGGAAAATGAAAATACAATTTTACAAATTCTAGAACCAATAAATGGAAGTGAGAACAGAATTTTAAAAAATCTTAAGGTTGAAGTCAAAGAATATAGATTTTGATTTAAGTATTTGTATGGTAAAGTAACCTTTAGGGATGAGGACACTAAGGTCAGTGTTCAACAAAATTTTATCAGAAAACCTATGAGGATATGAATTTCTTTGACATTTCATGACTATGTAGGTTATAGTGCTCCATTTCAGGCATAAAAGAAATTGTTTGGGTGCTTCTTGCAGACTACAATTTTTAACACAAGCCAAGATAATTATTTTTAAAGAATAATAAAAAATCGCTAATAAAAATTATGACTACTAAGGGTGTTATGGTTTTGATCTAAAGTATCCTATATAGGCCATGTGCTTGGTGGCCAGCCAGCTGATGGGCTTTAGTAAAGTGATTGGATAATGAAGGAGCTGATCTCATCTATGGATTAATCCTTTGATGGATTCATTATTGAATGTATTATTGAGAGATAGTAAAACCTATAGAAAGTAGGGCTTATTTATAATTAGTAGGTCACTGGAGTGTGATCTTGGAGGCTATATCTTTCCCCCTCCCCACACCACTTCCCAGCTGCCAGTAGATGAGCAGCTTGGCTCCACCAAATGCTACTGCCATGATGTCCTGCTTCATTATAGACCCAGAAGCAATGGAGCCAAGTGTCCATGGGCTGAAACCATGAACCCAGATAAATCTCCACTCTTTTAGGTTGAATTCTTTCAGGTCTTTTGTCAGAGTGATGGAAAGCTGACTAACGCAAAGGCATGGCAGAAGGTGAGGTAGAGTTACCTGGAGCTTGGAAATTATGAAATAGAGAAGGTAGGGCTCTCAAAGAATATGACTACAGACTTTGATGACAAATGTTGGTATGAAAAAAAGATTATCTCATTAACCCATCAAATAGTTATATATGGCCACAAGTATGACTTTCCTTACTAATATTTGTTAGTCTGAATCAGGTGACAAATTCAAGAAAACAACCCATAGAAATAGAAAGATAGAATCAGAGACCAAAAGTAGAAGCTGTAATATAACAGCTATATTATGGAGCAGCCACTGATTCACTCAGTATTTTTTGATCAAATGAGTAAGACAAGTTCATGTTCATGTCTTCAGTCTTTCTATATAAGACTGTTCAGTACTCCAAACTTTTCACCATCTTAATTTAATCTTTCCAACACTATGTTCATTACTCTGTCCTTGTACCCAGGGAATCAACTGGCCAAATTAAAAGGTGCTATTGTCTTGAGCTTTTACTTAAAGAAAGAAAGATTGGTACTTAAGAACCATCACATTAAGGCCTATTTTTCACTTCTGGAACAGCATAGCAAGGAGCAGTGAAGTTCTTTGGCTAAGTTGACATCATGAACTATCAGGAAGGATCCATATAAAGTATCATGAATATCACATGACAAAATCAAGATGTTTTTCTTCCTTCAAGCTGTGAAAAAGTTCATTATGTGGTTCCTTTCTTGTGAAAAATTAAATGAGAAACATTCAAGATTAAACTTCATGAGTTTGGCAGCCATGATTTCATTCAAAAGTGTTACAGAAATTCAGAGGCAGATCCATTTAACTTTCAAATGAAGTACCAATTGCTATTAGCATTACCTTACATTTTCAATTCTCTCTGGTGTGGAAGGAAGTGCATCCACTGTGGAAGCAGTTTTGCATAAAGAAAACATGAAGTTGTTTGACTAATTATGTGGAGCAGAAGAGAACTTGTATTTATAAAGAATTTAACCAAACAGAATATAATAAAAATTACAAATCTAGGGGCCTCAAGGTCATTGAATAGTGTGCAATTCAAGATGTGTTTTAAATATAAATGCCAGCTTTAAAGAGCATTTCTTTCTTTTATTCCCCATATTTTAATTCTTCAGAATTAGAATGCTTCAGACAGGAAACATAGACTGAGACAATTAGTTAATTGATCTCCTTCAATTTGGTTAGACCTACTAATGGATTCATCGTGTTTTAGAGCTTCAGATGACACTAGACCCCAATTAAAAATATCATCATATTTTATCTTCTGTGGGTATATTTGTCTGAGTATGTATAAGAAAGAAAGAAAGGAAGATGATGTACATATGTAGGAGTATAATAATACAGATATGTAGTCCACAACTTAATATACTGTTATGTGTTTTGGTGTCAAATCAGGCAATAAGAGGCAAATTTGTTCACCTGGCTTCACATTTCTAGATATTATCAATATATGGGAGATTCTTGTCATGCCCATAATTTGCAGGAGAAGTAAGATATGAAGTCATAGCTGTAGCATGTGACACTGGCCTTTTCTCTGTGCAGAAGTTTGTCGTAATTAAAATACAACAAAAATTTCCTTAAGGACTTCACTGGTTTAAAATTCACACCTAAATGAATATGTACAAGACACCCTTTGTTTCAAAGCTAACAAACACAATGAAATGCAGTTAGTTAAGTTGTACAAACACAAAGTGAAATGTAAAAAAATCACTACTGATAGCTACACTGACTTCTGTGTATATAGGTGCATTCACTACTAATTTTTAACCCAATATAACCAATAAACCAAATAAATGGACCTTCAGTTATAACATTATTACTTAAGATATTTGATACATTATTTAAATGTTGTTAGATTGAATTATAAGTAATTGATATTATTAAAATAGCTTGATATCCATTGAATCTAATACCCCCAAAACCTACCCTATATCAGGATTTTTTTTATTACATGGAACATTGTGCATGGCTATACTGGTGAGTAGTCACTAATGGTTAAAATCATGAATCATTAGTTCATTTGAAAAATTGCTACTACTCAGATACCCAAATGATCCTAGAGAAATTTTTTGATTCAGCAATTAAAAATTTAATTACTGGTATAGCTGGCTTATCTGGGAGAATGCCCCAGCAGTAAGACAAGCATCTATGGGGATTGCTGCCAAACCAATTGTCAATCATCTAAAACATGGCAGCTTCCAGAAATAATGGTCATCTGAACTCAGGGAAGTTAAGCCTTGATATCTGAAGATGATATAACCACAAATGACAATGAAAAATGAAAAGCAGAAGAACACTTTTTTTTTTTAAAAAAAAAAAAGAGAAAAAAAAGAAAAATCTGTGTTGATGCCCAAACCCTCAGTGTAGGGAAGCCAGGCTAAAATATAGGCAGCAATGTGGTTTCGATAAACTAATTTGAATGAAATAACTTCACACCAAACAACACACTTAACAATTGTAGGGGGTACATTTGATGAGAGAAAGGCAACAATAATGCTCAGGACTTAGCAGTTGTGTCATGTGCCTAGCGATGATCTGGCTCTGTTTGCATGCTGTTGGTGGTTAGGCTGGCTGTTGGCTGTCAAATGGGAGGAAGGAAAACAAAGGACACAGCTGAGCCTGATCACAAGGGGCAGCCTGGGACCCATTGTGTTCACAGAGCATATGTGCAAGATAGAAAGGGGAGCTTTGTAAATATCCCTGGATCTCATCTCATGGGCCACAGCCCCACAGTGGAATGTTCGGAAAGCAGGAAAGAAGACAGAAAGATGCATCTAGGCTCATCACATTCAGCACATTTTGATCCTGCCAATAGATAAATTGTAATTTTGCAATTGATAAATCTATTTAGTGTTAATATGTGAACTTTTCTTAACAATTTAAGGATTTCACTTTATCCTTGCTTCCAAATACCATAGGGATAATAAACATAGCACTAACATACACATTTGTTATACATTATTCTTTGAAATCATTTTTGTAAAATAGTTGAAGGTGATGGGATAGAAATTGTACAGAATGAAGAAACCTGCTTACTAAGACAGACCTTCATAAGGATATAGAAACTTGAAGGCTAAAATGTGATGGGTTTTTTCTTTTTCAGTTTTTTAGTTGACATATAGTGCTTGTAGATATTTGTACTGTGATGATTTGACATGCATTTATAGTGCATAATGGTAAATTCAAGGTAATTAACATTTCCACTTCCTTAAAGCATTTGTCATTTCCTTGTCGTGAGAGCTTCAAACTCCTCTTTCCTAGTTGCTTATAAAATATAAAACAAATGATATTTTCCATGCTTTTTTTCCTCCAAGTTTTCAAACAAGTTGATATATAAACTAGAATTTCTTCGTTTACTAAACTGAATCAGAGTAAAGCAAGTTACCTGAAGCCTCTTCATGCCAGTAAGCTCTGGGGCCTATGAGACCATCATTGCAGTAAAAGATGTTTACTATCTAGTTCAAAACATTCAGCTTTGTCAGAACATAGTCTCTGGAGAGAGCTCAAGACACACTCATACTGTAAGACAGCAAAACAAAACATAAGCAAAATCAAAAATAAAACGAAACCCTCTTTTATTTAAGTGATTCACATAGTTATTTACATTGTTGTTGTTGTTGTTTGGTGGCCTCAAGTTGGTATCCAACCCACAGCCACCCTAGCAACCCTACCTAGAATAGGCAAAACACTATTGTCAGTGCTTCTCTGTTGTTCATAGGGTTTTCAATGGCTGATTGATTTTTGGGAGTGGGTTGCTGGATCCTTATCCCAAGCCTACAGCACCTGGTATTCCCAGGTGGCCTCCCATCCAAGTACTAAGCAGGCCCGACCCTGCTTAGCTTCCAAGATCTGACAGAATCAGATGCCAGGTACTACATTAAGCTTCCTTAATTTTAGCCTGTTTAAGATTTCATAGCAATCATCTTTAGTTAAAACACTGTCAACTGTCTATTTCAGGAATGTATTTGACTATATCATTTCTACAGATAATAAGTCAAATTCTTTTAGTATTGATTTTCAAAGCTTGCCAATTGGTCATTTTATAGTCAAGCTCTGAATGAAGGTCACTGTAGCCCCATATATTCCAAAGGCATTGTTATGCCATTTAATCTACACAAATCTTGAAATGTAACCTGATTTTTAACTTGAGTTTTTAGATATTTTTTGACATGTTTATATATTTTATCCTCCTCCCTATACCTTAAGTAGACTGCAGCTATAGCCCTGTGGCATCTGATTCCATCAGATCTTAGAAGCTAAGCAGGGTGAGGCCTGGTTAGTGCTTGGATGGGAGACTGCCTGGGAACACCAGGTGCTGTAGGTTTGGGAGACGGACCTGTCAACCCACTCCCAAAAATCAATCTGCCATTGAAAACCCTGTGAACATCAGAGAAGCACTGACAAAGTGTTTCACCTGGTGTACATAGGGTCACTATGAGTTGGATACTGACCAGAGGGCACCTAACAACAACAACAACAATGTCCTACTTATATACTATGTATTATTCTTTCTAGTTGTCTCCACGTACAGATTTCTTCTCTTCACTTTAATTTCTTGGCCACATTGTCATTTATCAACTGACTCATTGTCCTCTTCATCTCAAAATCACTATCTGAGCATAGAAAATAAATTCAGCATTCAGATTGGACATCCAACATGTGAACTGAATTCCTTAACATGCTCAACTCCCAGGACCTTGACCTTGTCTCTGTTTCTTGTGCTCATTTCTATAGTTATCTGCAATTGCTGCAATTCTGAAATCTTGACATCAATTCTCTTGCTTTTTCATCCAGATCTGTCCTTGTAGCTCACATATATGATCATCTATTTCATTTGTCTTGCAATTTTACCAAGACCTTCAATTCTATTATTCTATAAAGCCTCCATTTTTATTAGACAGTTCCCCAGGTCTCACTATTCTATATTCCATCTGGGCTACTTTTAAATATTTATAGTATGTCATTTGAATCTTTCTCATGCCAACATCCTCAGATTGTTTTGATGTTGTTGCTGTTGTTGTTGGATGCTGCCCATCCAGTTGGGTCTCACTGATAGTGACCTTTACACTCCAAGACATTATGCCATACCCAGCATTAGGTCAGTGCTTCTCTGCTATTCATAGCGTTTTCAATAGCTGATTGTTTGTGGATTGTTTCAGGATTGTTTCAGAAGTGGGTTGCCAGGTTCTTCTCCCATTTTTGTAGTGCTTGGGATTGGAACCAGGGCCCCATGGAGTGCAGAGCAGCACTCTACTAACTGAGCTAAACCCCAGTCCCTTCTAGTTGTTTCACTTATTTGCATTTCTATTACATGTTGCCAATTAAAACTGAAATTGGTTTCTTAACTCTATGTCAATATATTCAAATTCCTATTAAATATATCCAGTCAGTATTGCCTCTGACACTTCAAATTCAGTTCGTATAATACCAAAATCATCATCTTTTATTCTCACATATTAGGCAGAATGATAAATGTTAGAGTTAGTTACAACAAATAATACCAAATTTTCTATAATAAAGATTAACATAATGTGATAGGTTGACTAAAGATCACCCAAAGATGTTCATGTCCTAATCTCTGCATTCATGAATATGTTACTTTAAAAAGAAAAAGATATTTTTCAGATGTGATTAAGTTAAAGATATCTAGATGAGATTATCCTGGGTTTTCCCAGTGAGCCCCAAATAATCACAAGTTTCTTTAAAGACATAGGAGAAGATGTTGCAAGTGAAGCAAGTGTGCTAGTAAGAAAGTTGTTTTAGTTGTTAGATACCGACTAGTCGGTGTCCGGCTCATAGCGACCTGACTTAGTAAGAAAGAGAGGCTGCAAATCACTACTTTGCAGGCTTTAAACATGAAGGTGCTTAGTGCTAAACAATACAGGCAGCCTCTAGAAGTGAAAAAAGACAGAAAAATGAAATTTCCCTTGTAGTTCTCAGAAGGTATGTAGCAATATCAAAAAAATGGATTTTAGATGACAAGATTCATTTCTAATTTCTGACCTACAGAAATGTGAGACATTGAACTTGTGTTGTTTGGGCCACTGTTTGTAGTAATTTGTCACTGTACCAACAGGAAACTAATATGAACTCTAAAGATTTATTTCTTATAACTGCAATTCAGTACAGGTTCTAGTTTTTCACTCTGCTTCAGGTGATGCTGATCTTTGATATTTTAAATGTATAATTCAGATGCCACTACAGAAAGGAATTCTGGATTATCATGCTAGAAGTTTTATGACAAAGCCTGGAAATGGAGAATATTACTTCTGCCTACATCCTCATTCTAAAAGACCCTTTGACACATAGATTTGATGTATATAAAGGAAAAGTAAATGATAGTGGTGAACTTCTAGCTAGCTGCTTCCATCACCTATCTTCTTGAGCAATAATATAAGTTTCATTCTTTCTTCTACAAATAGAACCAATTCACTTCTTCCTGAGAGCAATATCCAAGTCCCATTCACTGCATTTAGGCTAACAGTGAGATTCCTGCATAGTGCTCACTCATCTTATTTATTCATTTATTATTATTTTTTTTATTGCAGTACTCAGAGGTTGAACCCAGGGCCTTGTGCATGCTAAGCAAGTGCTTTACTATTAAGCTATACCCCAAACCCTTTTTTAATTATTATTTTTCATTTTGTAATAAGGTCTCCATAAGTTGCATGAGCTGCCTCTGGCCTCCAAACTGTGATCCTCCTGCTTCAGCCTCCTGAGTCGTTGGGATTACAGGCATGTGTCACAGCACCCAGCTATTTTTTTTCTATTCCCTTAATGGTCACATGTAAGCCATAAAACCACATCCCCTTCCCCAACAAATAGTAAATTAAAAAAAAAATTACTATACTCTACTTCCATTTTCACCCCAATTATAGATTTAGCAGACAGGATAATGCAAATTAATTATCTCCTTTGGGAAATAGAAAAAATTGGAAATATGCAGCAGTCAGTAATTAACAGCAATTTCAGAATTTTTTCTGTGCAAACATTGTGAAGGACACCTCTCATTGGGGAGGCAGAAATTCTTAGTTAAGCTTTCATTCTACTCCCGGGGTGTGTGTGGGGAATTGCCTTTTGCGTTCTTCTTGACCAAAGTGTTCTATTGGCCCTTTGAGAAAAACTTCATTTATAATTTTCATATATTATATGTGAAATGTTTTGGCCACATTCAAATATGCATATGAATGCCAATATCTTTCAGTGTGTAGAGCAAATGAAAAAGAGGAAATTTCCTGAAATAAGAGTGGCTATGAATGGTAAAGGGGCTGGGATTTAGCTCAGTTGGTAGAGCGCTGTGCTGCAGTCTCTGAGGTGCTGAGTTCAATTCCCAGCACCGCAAAAATGGGAGAAGGATTTGGCAATCCACTCCCAAGGCAATCCCGAAACAATCAGCCATTGAAAACACTGTGAGAGTCACTATAAGTCAGATCCAACTCAATGGCACCTAACAACAATAACAATAACTTATACTTGAGATAATATAGTATGGTTCTGGCCTGAAACTAGTAATCTTCCTGCTAGCAATCCACATTGCTGGTATTACAGATGTCTGCCACAGTGTTTGGCTCAGTATGATTATTTTTTTCTTTGTCTTTTTCTTTTGCTTTTTTCTTTCTTTTTCTTGTTTTCTGTTTAATCTCATCACATTTAGTTCTTTGATGTCAGTATACTACATGAAAGGATTCCAACATACTTACAGTTCAGTAGGAAATCAGAAGACTGTCAAAGCAGAGCATTATTGGTAGAGTAATTTGTGACCTGAGGCAAATACCCAGGATAATGGACTCCACCAACTGGTATCAACATATTATCAACTTGTGAAAGACAGGCAAAACACATTTACCTTATTGATCATCATCCTGGAAAGAGAAACAGGTCACTAAATGACTGCAAGTCTCATGGAGTATTCACAAGAAACAGCGTATATATGTGGAATTTATGTCTTCCACTATATGAGGTCATGTTAACTATATCACTTCATCATATACCTATTGACACAGCAACAAGAATCATGAAGGTTCAAAAATTATTCAAAGAGAATGGGTGTGAATAAATTACCAAAACTCACGGTTGTTAGTTTGGGCATCATTTGTTGGATCTGGTTATGGCACTACCTGTGCCCCCTTTGCAGAGAATAAGGAACAGCAAATCAGCAGTAAAGAAATAAAGGAAATGCATTTTCTTGTCACAGATAATCTAATATATGAGTAAATTTATGACTATACTACTAGACTTATACTACAGTTACTCCACTAATTGTAAAGTTTTACATGAGAAATTCAATTACATTAATTTTTAGTTTCCTCATTAAGTGAGAACATTACACTTTATTATTAATATGTTTCTTTCTCATTCTATGCTTACGTGTAAATTCTTTTATCTTTCAAACCTCTTTCTCCTACAATATCATTTGGTTATTGGTATTGAAATGATCACCTTTATTAAATATTTCTTTGGTGGGTTTGTTTGTGTAGCAATATACATAGTTTTCTCAACATGTAGACAATTAGGAGGTACAGTTGTGTTCTGCTAGGTGAGAAAAAAATTAATGCTTTCAACCTCAGCATAAGCACATTAGCTATATGTGAAGATTTAAACCATCTAATTTGCTTAATGAATATTTTATGCCACATTATTTGCACCAGGTTTACAAATTTACTGAGCTTTTCACAATAATTATCAATGATTATATCAAAATGTCAAATATTTCAAAGTGACATTTCACTAGGCAGTTGTCAAATATCAAAAAATTTTATTTTCCCTTTGATATTTGTGGACAATTTTATTTGAGGCAATTTATTAAATAAAAAATATATATATGTGCATGTGTGTGCATATATATATATTAATATATCTAATATATATATATATATATATATATATATATATATATATATATATATATATAAATTTTGGCCCAGGAAAGAATAAAAAGAATAAGAAAAAAAGGTAAGGTTGACTCTTTCAAAATGCTAATATTATATACTGTTGTAGAGACAAATGTGTACATCTTTAAAGTATATTTACTACTTTACTCGTGATAAACTGGAAAATGCAAATAAGAAACCAATATAAATTTTATGCCTTAATTTTTAAGCCATAATTTGTAAAATTTACTTACATTATTTCAGCACTTTGCATTGTACCTCTAATTTTAAGTACAACGAATTCAAAAATACACCCAGTTTTTCTACCGGCTTCATTTGTTGTTTTTGTTGTTGTTAGGTGCTGTCCAGTTGGTATCCGACTCATAGCGACCCTCTGTACAACAGGGGAAACACTATTGTCAGTGCTTCTCTGCTGCTCATAGGGTTTTCAATGGCAGATTTATTTTTGGGAGGGGTTTGCCAGGTCCTCCCAAGCCTACAGCTTCTGGTGTTCCTAGGTGGTCTCCCATCCAGGTACTAACCAGGCCCGACCCTGCTTAGCTTCCGAGATCTGATGGGATTGGATGCTACAGGGCTACCGCTGTAGGCCCCACTTCATTTAGCAATACATTATAAAATAAGTCCATGAAGATAATATTGTTAACAAATCATTTACTACTTATATTGCATTTTTATAGTATAATTTATCTAAACAAAGACTAGTCTAAATAATTGTAGAACTCCTAATTTTACTATTGTAGGGAAGACTGTGATGAATATCCTTGCAGTTCAATTTTACCATGTTTTATATACATAATTTTGACATAAATTCTGGGAAATCTTTTAACTCATAGTTTAAGACCAAATCTAATACATTTTAGTGAATATTGATAAATAGCTTTCAGTAATTATCAAGATAGAAAATACATAAAAATATTTATGTAATATTATACAAATATTATGTACAGAGATGTGTTGTTGTTAGGTGCCGTCGAGTCGGTATCCGACTCATAGAGACCCTCATAGGATTTTCAATGGCTGAGTGCTTCGGGATTGCCTTGGGAGTGGATTGCCAGGCCCTTCTCCCATTTTTGCGGTGCTGGGAATTGAACTCAGGGCCTCAGAGACTGCAGCGCAGCGCTCTACACACTGAGCTAAATCCCAGCCCCAGAGATGTGTAATGAAACTAATTAATACCAGTCAAAATACTGTTTCAGAATATATAAAATCAGAACAGTGAATTGTTTATATGAAGTGTCTATAGCAATATCACAAAGACCTTTAAGTATTATCTCAGGTAAGTAGGAAAGTAAAGGGTTTGACTCTTTGTGACTACATTTAGGGGGTTACACATGAGTTGCAATGACAGATAAAAGAAAAAGAGAATTTGTTGACCATAAATAATAAAGAAATTCACTAGTAAGGAATTAAAGATTTTCTGGTAGATTTGCAGAGAAATTAATCAGTTATTATTGGTTAGGTAGCCTCTTGAATCTGGAGATCATTGATTCCAGAAGTGGTTCTATCTCTGTGGGATCAGCCTATATTTAAAGCTGCCACAACTTCAGTTCTCAAGTTGTTAGGGAGGGAAGTTTGAAAATCCTAATCTTACATCTCTGAGCTTCCACTGGAATTATGTCCAAGGCCAGTCTTAACAGCAGATGGAAACATAGATTAGTTTTAAAGACAGACTTGTGTCTGCTATTTCTTCCTAGGATCCACAAATGTAAATGTGTAGTAACCAGAGCTTTTCTTGTCTCTTACAACATATGAGTAATATATGTTCTGATTATATTTTAATTCCATTATTCTGTATACTCACCCTAATTATTCCTCCCCTCAACTTTTACCATTGATTTTGATTATTGTTTTTGTTGTTCTTAGGTGCCTTCAAGTCGGTTCCAACTCGTATGGACCCTATATAAAACAGAACGAAACAATCTCTGACTCTGTGCCATGCTCAGCCCTATTGTCGGTTCTTATCTGCTATTCATAGGGTTTTCAATGGCTGATTGATTTGGGAGTGGGCTATCATGTCCCTCTCCCTAGCCTACCAAACCTAGGGTGCTATGGCTGCAGAAAAATCTATACTTAGATACTCGGAAAATGGAAGGAATCATGTAAAACTCGATGGCATCCTTATTAACTCTATTAAAACTCTCTCTCTCTCCACACACACACACACACACACACACACACACTTCAAAATTGATATCTACTTCAATAGTACCCTTGCCTCCCATCCCATCTGACCTTGGAAACTAAGCAGGGGCAGTCTGGTTAGTCCTTGGATGGGAGGCCACCTGGGAATACCAGGTGTAACAAGCTAGGGAGAACCTGGCAGCACACTCCAGAAATAATCCAACATTGAAAACCCTATGAATAGCAGAGAAGCACTGATAATAGTGCTGAGCATGGCACAGTGTCAGGGAGTGTTTTGTTCTATTGTACATAGGGGTCACTATGAGCAGAACCCAATTCGAAGGCACCTAACAACAACAACAACAAGAAGTATCAATTTATTCAAGGTCCTTCAGAGTATATGAGAAAGATAGATTATTTTAAAACATATTTCACATAGTATTTCTCAAAAATTTAAGGCAGATATTTGTATAGTTAAATATAATATCAGTTGGTTTTTAACCAGCCATTAAAATTACACCAAGTGAACAGCAAATCTCTCTGGTATGTTGAGATTAGCTTATTTAAGTGGGACTAACATTTACTGGGTAACAGGTAGGTACCAGGAACTTTGTTTTGGTCTTTGAATAAATTCATAACACTCACTGTCACATACCCCATCTGAATTTAGAAAATCAGGAATAAAGTACATACTGAGAATCATCCTTTTGAGGGGAATGAAAAAAAAAAAAGCAGAACCAAGCTGAAATTGATGACATTAATGATTGCAACTGATCTTACTAATGACCTTAATGATTGTTTTTTGTGTGAACGTTAATATTTAGACAAAACCCACTATTTTGTGGCTGATTCAGAGCTGGTAGATTGTGATATTGATCATACCATTGATTTACTGTCTGGCGTCAAGAAAGGCACCTAATAGCTGTCAGGTAATATTTCTGAAAATATGGAGCTGAATGTGCTCAAAATACTGTTTTGATAATTTAGTGATAAAATGTCAAAACAATCATAAACCAACATTTTCTAATAATATCACTTTCATGTTTTGCTAACATGAATGCCAATTTGTAGTCACATTTTAAAAGCCACTAATTCATCCCCGTTCTTCTATGATGCTGTCATGTTAAAACTGATACAGTGTAGTACTTCTCCCAAATACAATAAGAAATCTATTCAAGGCAAAATTTAAAATATATTTAGGCTACTACTTCAAGTCTTTCTATAAAAAGTAGCTAAAGACCTTGCTATGAAAAATTAGTAAGCATTTAAAATTTTAAAAAGCATTTCCTCAGAAAAGCATTACAGATTTTGTATATGCACATTTATATGCACACATGTGCACAGATACACACAAATACCTTAACCTTTGAGCTATAATTTATCTTTCCATTAAGTATTTCACATGACAAACAGTAAAAGGAAGAAGTGAACTTCTCCGGAAGCAGAGTAGCTAAAACATTTTTTTTCCTGAGTCACAATTCATTCAATGAGAAAAGGAAGAAAGAAACCACAAAAATGCATTTAGCTGATACTGTGAGCCAAGCTAAATTCAATTTACTTTATATGAGCATGTGAAAAATAAAGAATTTGAGGTATCTCTGGCACAGTTAGAAAGCACAGGGATGGGGGATAAGGTAGCTTTCTGACAGGCTAATTAATTACACCAGTAGTGTGTGATAACAGTGTATGACATATTAGTGAAGGCTATTAAATGGATTATCTGTAATGGAAAACCTCAGGAGTTTGACCACAACCAGTCATTTCCAATGAAGATGACATGGATCTGAACTTAGAACTGGAAATGTGTAATACAAGAAAAACAAACTGGAGCTGGGCTCGGTGGCACATGCCTGTAATCCCAGAGACTCTGGAGGCTGAGGCAAGAGGATTGCAAGTTCGAGACCAGAGGCAGTCTGCACAATTTAGTGAGACCATGTCTCAAAAAAGTAAAAAAAAAAAAAAAAAAAAAAAAAAGAAAGAAAGGAAGGAAGAAAGAAAAAAAAAAGGAAAATCAAACTGAATTTATAGCACTCAGTGGGAAATCTTTGCTACAGAAAAGTTAATGGTTAACATGGTTTAAGGGGCATAGATACAAAGAGGTTAAAGTTGACAGTGTTTATTCAACAATGTCCAGATAAAATAGTTTGAATACAAACAATAATCAATAATCATCAGCATCGTCATATTGGTGAGCTACACTCTCTTCCCAAGGAAGAGATGATTCATAAGTCTTCTCTATGTCTTTAATAAAATTTTACTTACTATTATTTAGATTTTTAGATTTCTCTGTTCTCTTCTTTATCTGGCATAGTGGTGGTTTCTGAAGTGATTGATTTAGATCAGAAGTGTTCACAAATATGTTAGATTTTAAATTTTATTTTTGTACTTCAGTCTCTATACCTTCAAAACAGAGCTCAGATCTTGGAATGTTGATTTTTCTTAAGCCCTCATTTTCTTATCTACAACATGGGGAAATTTTTATTAATGATGATGCTAGTAGTTGCATTTTTTCTATGATTGAGGTAGTCAATTAAATCTTCTGTTAAAAGTAATTTTTGGCAAGATCTAAAGGTTAAATAATCCAAGTGAGCCCAAAGATTATTATAGTTGGCTAGTCACCAAAAAACCTCTCATACAGAAATATCCCAGGAGGTTAATCTGTCCACCCTTTCAAATATCAAATGGGTCACTGCAGCTCTAATTACTGCCTCCCTTCAAAAATAACCTCCCACTGACAACCCATTAGAAAAGAACTTTAAAAAAATGTATTTGCTCCTGTGAGATAAGAAAATTGATTGTGGCTTTAAAAACAATTATAGATTTGTTTTGTATCTTGTATGTGTACTATGTTTTATTTTAAATTTATTTTCTATTTTTTGCAGTACTGGGGATTGAACCCACAGCTTTACATTTGGCATTTACACTAACACTGAGTTGCCACCCCAGGCTCTTTTTAGTTTTTTGTTTTCTTGAGAAAGGGTCTCCCTAGGCTAAGTAAATTATGAATATGGTATCGTATGTGTCTGTGTTTTCCCCCTATGTGAGGGAAAAGATGTGTGCACACTTTGACTCCTGCTTCAACAATTTAGTGAAGAATAATAATTTAGTAATATGTAATAGATTATACTGCATATAATGTAAAAGAACCTTAAATTATATATGTTTATTTTTAAATGTAAAAAGAATTTACCTTAGAAACCTTGTAGCTGAATGATGGAGGTACATATCTGTTTGAATATTTACGTTTGGGAAAGAGATAGAGTAGTGGGCTATGAAAATGTGAGAATTTAATATACTAAGAGCAACTAAATAAAATAAAAAAAGTTACACTATGTATTATATATCCAGCTCTCCAAGACAAAGCAATTTTATAACATTTTTGTCCTATATTCTGCTTCTATGCATTAGATTAAGAAATCCAAAGGTTATCTGTAATTTGTGCATTTGCTTATACATTTCTAGTCCTCTAGAAAGCTGTTATGCATTGCTTTGATGAGGAATGTATAATTTAATGATATTTATTCTAGAGGCAGCCTTTGTAAATTGGATTCCAGAAATTTAATTAGAGATCATTGTGGTTAGACTTCTTCTAGAAGTCTAATAGAGAGACTAATTTGATTACTACTTGCAGGGTTTCATTAAAGAAACTTCCCCAAAAGGGATTTCCTGTGCATTGCCAGGTATTTTTATGTACGCGGGTTGATCAATGTTAGAATTATTAAATGTCAAGGACCACAAATTTAAATATTTTTCCTTTTTTATTTGTGTTTATGTTTTTCAAATGTGAGTAGAATTTAAATTGTTTTATCTTACTCTTTTATTTTAAATTAAATTAACTAAGCACCTTCCAGATATGATGAAGCAGCCAGTTTGTAGGGAGAATAATAAAATTGAAAAATTAAAAAATATATATATCCCAATATCTTTCCAAGTCATTAGTTATTATATATGAAAAAGAAAGGTGGATTTTCTATACTTGTAAGAAATAGACTTCAATGTCAGACTATGAGTCTTCCTTGTGGACCAATTTTAAGGAGACAGGTTACTCCTAGATATGGAATAAATAAACAATCCATTACTAAGCAGAGAAAGGAACATTGTGAAGTTGAATGGGCTATGAGAATGTCAGGAAAAAGAAAATAATATAATTAACCATCTCTTTATTTGACTTTTGGAGCAGATACTTTTATCCGTGTGGTCCCTGAAAAAAAAGTTGACCTTCTCACCTCACTTTGTTGATATTCCTTCCTATTACATAAGAATAAGAATAAAAAGAAACCAATCTTAAAATGCAGAACAGCTAAATTGGTAACAAAGAATTTTTAAAAATTAACCATGTGATGGAAATACTATGCCCAGTCTAAAACATGTATCTCTCTTATAAGTTTGCTGCGCTTAGCCATGACCTTTCTCAAGCTTCCATTTTACCAGTTTACCCTGGGACATCAGGGGATGCCCTTGCCACTGGACTTTCAGAATTTCCAAGGAAAGCCAAAAATTCCTGTAAATTTTAAGGCTCCTGGATAAGGCCCAGGCCAATGACTGACCACTGAGGAGAACTGAGGCCATTTTCTCTGAGTTTCCTTTGCACTCCAGTGTTCCCTAAGGGATTAGGCAGAGCCTGGGATGTCACCTACAACTACATTCACATTTGGCTTCCTGGCTTGATTACTAGTTTTTCAGGAAACTAGGTTTTCTAGGAAATATTTTTATTAAATCAATTGTATTCAAATACTTGGATGTGCTCCTCAGAAAAATCCAATGCTAGAACACACACACACTGCATTTGAAGTGAAAAGTCACGAATAATAGTAAAAATAATGTTCATCTTCACAAATAAGCCTAAAGTTAGTTGAAAGAGACATCTGTCATATAAAGGATATTTCCAGATGATTCTGGCCAAACATCAGTGCTCAGAGAAGGATAAGTAATTTTTATTTTGCATAGCTATCTATATTAATTAAAATGGCTGCCTGGAATAATGTATGAGATGATGGATTTAAAAGGAATTTGTTTTGCAATCAAATATTAGATCCTGATGCAAAAAAAAAAAGCTTAAAAACGTTTCCCAAATATCTGCCAAATAACAATAATGAAGGGAAGGAGGAAATATACTTGATTTACTATGTGATTGTTATTTGGAGATATCATCAGCTGATTTTTTAAAACAAAGTTTCTGAATCTGCCTTTTTTCTCTTATTACATACTAAGTTTAGTTTTTCTGGAAACTTGCTTTGAAGAGATTTTCACTTGTAAGTAATTGTAACTATATTAACTCCTCTTGAAAAGTAGTCATTTATATTACTAGAAAACAAAGCTCAAAGCATTCTTCATCCAGACAAAAAAATGATGCCCTACATCACTTGAACCAGAAATAAAGATGCTGCTAAACAAATTGACATTTAAATCAGGACCTATAATTAGTGGCTATAGAAAATAAACTCATTACTCTTTTATCAGAATAGAAGGTCACTGTAAAACTTAACCTTGTAAATGATAATCAATAGTTGACTATTGGGAAATGCAAAAGACTAACAAGTCTTCATCAGTGATAGACATTTAAAGTTCAATAAGTTCAATGTGTTCTGTTTCTGAAACTTATCTGCTTTGTAAATTCTCAGCTATCACTAGCATTTTATTGGTAAAGTAGAAGGGAATGTTTGAAAATTCATTAACATTGTGATGAAGACTTAGGTCTTTTGATCTGAGAGATTTATTTAACCTCAGAAAGCTGCAGATTCCTCATGGGCAAAATGTGGTTAATTTTGTTTAAAAAAATTGAGTGGAGGAGGAGGAGGCCAAGATGGAGAGTTATTAACCCCCCCAAAAGTAAATAAAATCCTAAACATTAAGGATAAATCAATACCAAGAACAAAAAGTGAATACTAATTTAGTTTTGGGTTTTATCAATTAATTATATTTAAGTTGAAAATTTAAATATCTACCTATAAATGTACACAAACATATTTAATTTCTGCAAAATCAAACAAAAAAAATTCTGGAAACAATTTTTTTTAAAGTTTAAATTTTAAATCATCTAAAATCATTAATCATTAATTAAATTTTAAATCATCTAAATCATCTAAATCATTATTTATACAAAAAATTATAAGAATAAAAAATGTAATACTAAAAATGCATTATTGCAAAGCATAAATAAGATAAATGGTACAGTCAAATGTTGCAGTTGTAACAATAAATGTCAAAGTTTTATACAATGTTATAAATTGACAAAGCCTCCTGTATTCACTAGAAAAATCGAATGATACAATATACACTATAAACTGGTAAGGTTAAACCCAATGAATCAGGAAGAGACAAGGCAAAATGCATTCAAAATAACGAGGAGTTTCAATACTACTGGCATAAGAAAAAGTTAATATGAGGGAAAACTAAAATATCTTAAATATAATTTAAAGAATGTAATACTACTAATAAAAACGTATCATGAATGCCTTTCTTGAATCTATACAAATATATTAATAAGAGCTAAAATCAGATTTTTTGCATTGCAAACTACCATATTTGAGCTGGTGAACTTTTGACTAGGCTGAATCACTTTAGCAAGCACTCCCCACCCTCCATATCTGATCACTCTTAATTTCTACTTTGGTTCTTCATCCTACATGACAACTTATCATCCTTGTCTGCCTCCAGGAGAAATTCTCTTAGATTTAAGCCAGAATCTACATTTCCTCTTAATATTTCCTCAGTAATTTTCCATCTACTGACCCTTTCATCATGTTCCTTGGCTATAATCACCACTTAGCAATGCTATATTTGCAGTTGAACCCAATTCCATGCTGAGGCATCTTTTCACCTATTCCAATAATCCTGAATAAAATCTGCTTTTTCACACTTTACTGTCGAGATCCGTCTTTTCATTGACAATATGTACCTATGTAATATGTAATTACTGAATTTAGTTTTAACACTTTAAAATTAGTTGTCTACTTCTCTATATGTTTGAATTTTAGGAGCTATCTAGATTTACCAGTATAAAAGCTGATAATACTCTTGGCTAGGTCCTTGGGATATATTACAGGAACTTATAATAAATGAATTATATACATAAATGTATGAATATACACATGTACACATATAATATGTATGTTTATATGAGAGGAGCCCCAAATGGAATTTATTTATGAAGAGTGTATTTATTTTACATGTTCAAACTTCAGTCGTCTTCACAGTACTCTCCCTTTGATGATATACAGCTATCCTGACATTTTTTTTTCACTGCTTAAAATATGTTTTGAATTTGTTAATTTTGATGCCTTTTAATGCTGCCATTTTCTGTTTTATCTCCTCCAGTTAGCAAAATGTTTCCCTTTCCGCACTTTTTTCATCTGGAAAAATAAAAAATGTCACATGGGTTGAGATCAGGTGAATAGGACTGGTGGGGCACAAGGACCATGCAGGTTTTCATAAAAAACTGCTGAACACTCAGGGCAGCGTGGGCAAATGTACTGTTATAGTGGAAGAACCAGACATCTGTATGGCACAAAGAATGTTTTTTTCCACAAATCATGATGCAACCTTCTCAAAACTTACACAGGACAAAACCATGTGCTGACTGTTTGACCTAGAGGAACACATTTTGAGCACACTATTCCTCTCACATCAAAGAAACAGATAATTATTGCTTTCACATTTCTTCCTTTTTCTTTTCTTTTTTGTCCCCCATCATATTCTTTTCTTTTTTTCTTTTGTTCCCCATCATATTCTACATGAAATAGTCCTTCAGATATTGTAAAGCTACATAAAGTTATAAGAATTGAACAAGCAAAAATATCAGTTAAATATAACACAATGCCTATATCTGGACATTTGGTTTGGAATATGGTCATGTTATCCTTTGTAATTATTGGGGAAAGACTGGATTATTCAACATGTAATGCTGAAAGTCAAATGTTACATTTCATTTTTTTCTCCCATCACACTTGCATCACAAAAGGTATTCTAGTGATTTAAATATTACAAAGGTAATTATAAAAATTTAAAAGAAAATATCATATATTTTTCTTAATATCAAGTGTAGGGATAATTTTATAATAATGATTACAAATGTTTAAATGAAATAAAATACTTATAAAATATTTTTAAATGCATGCTGTATGTTGAGATAAAATTTCAAATGTGAATATAGTCACATGAAAAATCATACTTATAAGCCAATAAGAAAATAAAATAATAACAAAGAACATGGGCTATGGATAGTTGATAATTCTACTTTGGCAAAAGAATTGAAATGCAAATCATGAGAGCATAAATTCTAGTGATATTTTATGACTGAGAATTTTGACTTACAACTTAATTATCATAACAGTAAAGCTGGACATTGCAGAACATGCCTGTAATCCCAGCAAGCTGGGAGACAGAGGCAAGAAGATCTAAAGTTCAATACCATAGACAACTTGCATAAACTGGAAAAACCCTGTCTCAAAATATAAAACCAAAAAGGACAGGCCTAGGGTGCAGTTCAGGGGTAGAGCACTTACCTAGCATACTTGAAGCCCTGAGGTCAACCCTCAGCACTGCAAAAAAATAAAAAATAAGCAAACAAAAGTTCCTAATGATATTCAATTATCCCAAAACTTTGTAATGTAATGTTTGATATAAAGTTTTACATATTTTAACCATTTTTGCTTATTAATTTTTAAATTACTGAGCTAAGTATATAAACAATATATCAAAAATGTAGGATTGAAAGATTAATTTATGGCTCATTACTAAATTAAACCCCCATGCTTGACAACTTGTCATGCTATGGGGACTTGTACAATGCTGTGATGTTGAAAGCTAAACCACAGGTATCTCAGATACCAGCAAGGTCACCCACAGTTGACAGGTTTCTGTTGAGCTTCCACAGTAAGAGAGTATAGTGAGAACAACGTGGCAGCCCCCTCCTGAAACAATTAGTCATTGAAAACCCTATGAATAGGAGAAAAGAAGTGTCAGATATAAAGCTGGAAAATGAGCCCCCCAGGCTAGAAGGCATTCAAAAGGTGACTGGGGAAGAGTTGCCTCCTAAATGAAGAGTCAATGATAGAATGTTGTAAGCCTCTGGGGCCTCCATTTGATGATGTGGCATGACACAAAATGATAAGAAACACAGTAACAATGTGCTCAAGCATAAAATTGAAAAGAGATCATGTGCATGGCACAGTATCTGCGAGTATTTCCTTCTGTTGTACATAGGGTTGCTAAGGAGTCAGATTGGATTTGAGGGCACTTAAGAACAACAACAACAACAATAATAACTAAATTTAAATTAAAATACTAGATTGTTAATCAAAGTCAGGTCCTAAAATGACATTGAAAATGTCAAAAATAATTGAAAAATGTTATTAGCTGGGAAAAAGAGAAACTAATAATACAATCTCATGAATTTATTAGATATTATGTTTTCATTATCATTAATTTGAGTTTAACAATTAAATTCTGCCCTTTCCTCCTAAATAAAGTGAGCTAGAATAGAAATTGAAATTTCTTGAGCAATTATGTTTATGACACTATCTTTCATATACCTCATCTTGTTAACTCTTCCTTATAATACCATTAGTTACCCCTATCAGAAAACTTTACAGAGTTCAGAAATGTTAGAAAATCAACTAAATCTAGAAGTGGTTCTAAAAGTACAAACTTTTTTCTGTTATTTAATTTCTGGTTTTTCCATTAGACAAATTCATCTTGCAACTAATAGCCATTTTCAACTGGCAGCATGTCATGCCAGATAATCTGTCATACAAGACAGTCTAAATCCAGAAACTACTGTCAGAAAGCTTCACTCCTCTTTGCAAACGTTGAAGTCTGGCTACATAATTCAGAGCTCTCCAGACTTTTCATAGCAGATCTAAACAAATGAAGAAAAAGTAAAGTTGCCATAATATAGAAGGGATAGACTATTACTTAAACTGAGTTGGGGTTTAGCTCAATCGGTAGAGTGCTGCTCTGCACTCCCTAATGGCCCTGGGTTTGATACTCACCACTGGAAAATGGGAGAATGACTTGGTAGCCCACTCCCTAAACAATACTGAAACGATCAGCCATTGAAAACCCTATGAGGGCTTCTTTTAGTTGGACTGGTCTCATGGGTACCTAACAATGTCAACAACATTATTTAAGCTATGTGATTTGGGGGAGCACTGGACTCTTGGGAAAAGATTTCCAAGGAAAACAAATATGTTAGGTGTCACAGGGAGACATCTCATCTCATGAGTAGTCATAAATCTCTTTGATTAAGCAGTATTTCTTTTATAGTGCAGATGCTTTATCTGCTTTATGACCCAATCATAGGTAGTGTGAATAATAAGGTCCATTTGAATGATAAATAAGGATCAACTGTGAAGGGAAGGGAGTAAATTTAATGGATTGAGGAGTACAATGAGATGATTTTAGAATAATGTAGTAAAAGGTTTAAATATGGGAATTTATGGAATCCACAGATCGAGAATGAGATGGGGAGGCACACATCTGGGCATTTTCTGTTTATTATTCCACATCCAATATCATCCGTTACTCAGTGCTATGTTGAGTCTAACAGGAAACCTGAGTTTAGTTGAGGAAGTTCTCTTTTGTCTGAGTTCTTGTTCTCCAAATTTTTGCATAATTTTGCTGTAAAAAGTTGTCATTTTGATAGGAAGAATTCAAAGCAAGCAAGAAGGAATTCTTTTGGAGATATCAAAAGGTAAATTGGTTCTTAACAAAGCTGCTTCTTTCATTTTTCTTTTTCCTTCCTTTCTGGTGTTTCTTCTTTTGTTCCTTTTTCCAGTTCCATCCTTTCTTCTTCACTTTGTAAAATTTCTTCCTTTCTTTTTTTCTTCCTTCCACAAATATCTATTTCCTTTTTTGTGTGTGTGTGGTACTGGGGTTTGAACCCAGGGCCTCCCTCTTGCATGCTTTGCAAGTACTGGACCACTGAGCTGCACCCTCAGGCCATTTTCTTGTTTTGTTTTGTTTAGTTTTTTTTTTTTTTTTTTTTTTTTTTTTTTTTTTTTTTTTTTTTTTTTTTTTTTTTTTTTTTTTTTTTTTTTTTTTTTTTTTTTTTTTTTTTTTTTTTTTTTTTTTTTTTTTTTTTTTTTTTTTTTTTTTTTTTTTTTTTTTTTTTTTTTTTTTTTTTTTTTTTTTTTTT
>VMDO01021132.1:0-36035 GCA_007922755.1 Pedetes capensis
TATTTGGGCGTGTCCAATGTCATCACCAGGGTCCAAGGGAAGAAGGGACCCGAGTGTCAGAAAGAACATGACAACAGCAGAGGTCAGAGAAGGGGACAAGGAGAGGAGGGCGGGAGGAGAGATGTGACGATGCTACGCTGCTCCTGCTCTGAAGCCCAGGAAGGGCCATGGGCAGAGGACTGAGGGGCCCCAGAGGCTGGGCAGGCCCAGGGAGCAGACGCCCCGAAGCCTCCAGAGGAGCGAAGCCCACCGCCCGGACTTCAGCCCGTGAGACCCGTTCAGACCTCTCCAGAACTGTGAGATGACAAATCTGTGAAAAGATCGCAGTCCTCTGCTGCAGCAGCTCTGGGGGATCCTACAGAGAAGAAGGGACCCAGAGCCGTGAAAGCGCCCGCCTGTCCCCCAGCTGGGCCAGGGCCAGGGTCGGCACCAGCTCCAGCCTGGGGATCCGGCCCTGGGGTCCCCAGGCTGCGTCGCCATGGGCCCTCCTCACCAGAGCACGTGCTTCCTTCAGCCCCGTCACTGACCACGGAGCTTCAGGGACTCAGGAGGCCTAGGGAGAATCTGGAAAGATCAAACACTTGGGAATTCTAGGACTGCATTGTCCAGAGCTGGGATCTGAGCTCTGAGGAGCTTCTCCTTGGTGGAAAGCCCACGTGGAATCTTCCACCCAGCCTGGCCAGGAGGCCGGGTTCAGGACCTGTAATCAGAGAGCTGGGTTATGGACAAAAAAGCTTATTAACAAGAAACATGGGCCAATAATAGTATGAATACTCGATACAAACAAGCTCAACATTTATCATTCAGAACAGAACTTGATTTAAAGCCTTCCACTGAGTGAGCCAACAATAATTGCCCAAGAGGCTTGGGATAAGGCCAAGAAAAGCAGAGAGCAGAGCCACAGAGATACACGAAGCCTAGAAGTGCCTTTGCTTGGAATGGACGTTGGTCCTCCTTGCCCTGCACTCTGTCTAGAAGGAAACTGGAAAGGAGGTGACACAGCCCCCACGTGCAGGTCAAGAGGAGAAGAACGTCCGCTCTCCAGAGCTTGGCGGTGGTCCAGCCACAGTCCCACACTCTCCTAGGCAGAACTAGGGGACCTCAGTCACTCCAGAGGATGCACAGCACTGGGGAGCGTTTCGTTCTGTTGTATATAAGGTCGCTATAAGTCAAACCTGACTCCACAGCATCTAACCACAACAGCAACAACCATTTATTGCTTCTAGTAAGATTGCTAAATTTCTTATTGACTTTGTTGTTGTTGTTGTTAGGTGCCGTCCAGTCTGTATCCGACTCATAGCGACCCTACATACAACAGATGAAACACTAGTGTCAGTGCTTCTCTGCTGTTCATAGGGTTTTCAATGGCAGATTGATTTTAGTTGATAATTAAAAAATAAAGGTATCAATTAAGCAACTATAGTAGAGTGTTTTATTGTTGCTTTAAACTGATTCCTTTCATCCATCTGACACTTTGACCATCTCTCCCCATCCCCCAACCTGTAGACCCTGTAGCCATTATTCTACTGTCTGCTTCTGTGGACTTCACTTTTGTAGATTCCACACGAAAGTGAAATAATGTGGTATTTGTTTTCCATGCCTGCTTTGCTTCATTTAGTATAGTGTCCTCCCCATTCATCCAGCGAGTTCTCAAAATAATACATTGGTTAGGATTTTCTACGTATGTAATCACATGATCTGAGAAATAATGAGTTTTATTTCTTTGTTTCCATATTTGTAAATGTTATTTCTTCCTCTTTTTCCTGTATTACTGCATTATCAAGGACCTCCATCCAGTGCCACATAGATTTCCTCCCACCATGGCATTTTTAACCTTTCTTCTCATTCAGCTTCTTTCCATTTCATTTTTCTTAATGGGGCTTTTCAATCAAACTTTCTCTATTTCCCTCCTTCTTTCTCTCCTGGTTGGAAAGCTATACCTCCTATTCCATTTCAACAGGCATTCTTAACTTTTAAAGCTCTACATGTCAGCTCCCTGTTGACATGCTGTCTGGGAAGGCTGGAGACTCTAGAAAGTTCTGCCTAGATAGCTGAGTCAACCTGCTCTGGATGACAGGACATCAAGAACAGAAGCTTCAGGGTTTCCCAGTCCAGGGCCTCTGGCTTCTGGGGTTTGTTGCCACATAGCAATGCTATAAAAGGCAATGAGGTAAAGGTTAATTAACTATTGCGTGTGCTCTGTTATCTAGTGCTGGGCCCACTCCATATCATTGGCGAGTGGTCCTCAGCAGCTGCCCCTATTCCTCTCCAGTGGTCACAGCACCTTCAGAGGTGTTGGCAGGTATTGGCCTCTAGCTTATTGCAGCTGGACTCCTGGTTTCAAACAGCGTCTCGCAGTGACCCACGCTCCAGTGTCCTACGAAAACGTGCGGAGTGTGAACACTAATATTTTCCTCAGATGAACTAAGCAACAGCGTTCCCAGTCCCCTAACCTTGCATCCAGCGGGTCAGAATCCACTTGAATGCTTCTGCAGAAACAGACATACAAGCAGGGAAAAGAACGGGATTTTAACTTTGGTAATGAGGTGATGGCTTGGCTCTTCTACGACCATGGCCTGGTTTATTTCGATTCCCTAATTTAACTTCTTAAATTTCACTAGCTGGACAAAGCGCCTTCCTTTGTAGAGGTCTCCATGAATACTTGTGGGATTCATTTCCTCCACGCAGAATTAAAGTCAGTCAAAATTTCTAGCATTTTCTCGAACAAAACTCCTCCATTAGAGTGACTTTACTCCAAATTCTCTTCCATTTTTCACACTAGTTTGTGTTAGTTATTTTAATCTCATCTTGTTCTTACATTATCCCAAATAACTCACTTGGAAGTTAAAACTTAAGTCGATTTTCTGCTGTGTGTCTCTAAGCTTTTGTTTCCTCTTCGTCTTTCATCACCCACTGCCCTTCAGTGCTTCTCCTCTCTTTTTATTGGATACACCCTTTAGTAACTTTTTCAGAGAGAGGTTGGCCTGGCAAACATCTGAGACTGAAAATGTTTTTACTTAGTCCTCCTCATTGAATGAGTTTCAGTGTAGAGTTTGTTGTTGTTGTTGTTGTTAGGTGCCGTTGAGTCGGTATCCGACTCATAGCAATCCTGTGTACAACAGGGGAAACACTATTGTCAGTGTTTCTGTGCTGTTCATAGGGTTTTCAATGGCGGATGGATTTCTGGGAGTGGGTTGCCGGGTCCTTCTCCCAGTGTAGAGTTTAGTGGTGTTAAATACACTCATAAAGCTGTGCACCTGCAGAACTCCGTTCACTGTGTAGGACAGATTTGCCCTAACAGAAGCTCACCCCCCATCTCCAATGCCAGCTCCCACTGCCACCATCCCAATGCCACCTCTCAGGCCATCACCTGTAGATCTGTTTCCAACCCCAGTTTAAAAGGCAGAGAGTAGCACCAGTGAGATTAGGTCACTTACCAAGCTTGCTTACTACCCGAGGTCTCTCTGAGGCCAATGCACTACTGCTGAGCCGTGGATTCTTTCTAAAGTTTCCTGAGCCCATGAGAGACAGAGACAGAGAGAGAGAGAGAGAGAGAGAGAGAGAGGAAAGAGACATATTCTGCAACCCCTGGGACAGGATGAAATGAATGGGAGACGCTCAGTGGGAACAGGTGTTGAGTCATATGAGGAATTTTTATACCAATAGCCAGGTGTGCCTGCCAGAAGGAGCCTGGGTCCCAGGGCAGGAGACGAGGTGGTTTATAGAGTGGGTGGCCTGGCAGGGACACTGCCGTCCCATAGCCAAGGGGTTTCCTGCCCCACTGAGCACCAAGCCGGCCCGATTTCCCTACCCTCCCTCTGGGACAGGGAAGCTGTTTCCACGTCCATTCAGAGCCTGCCATTCATTGGACTACAATGCCTCACTTGATCCCATCGGTGACCCTTGGAACTCTCTGCGGGTGGCCAGGCCTCTGCACAGGGTGTCCAGTTACGCTCTGCACTCTGGGTACCTTTCTCGCCCACGGTGGCCCTGAGATGGGGACGTGGTAAGGATGAAGGGGGCCTTCTCACAGCCTCCCCAGCCTACCAGGGCTGCCCCCTCCCAGCAGTGGGCAGCAGAGGCAGGGAGAGCAAGGCTGAGAAGGAAGAGAGGGGCAGGAGGGGGCGGGGCCACCAGGATCAGCTGTCCCAGGGCTCCCACAGAACCCAGGACCCAGAGGTTCCCAGGCCACCCGGTGCTTCGCCCCCTGCCCTGGGGCTGGCCAGTGCGTGATGCCCTCCGGCTCAGGACACCAGGGTCGCTAGACACAGAGGCTTCTTTCAGCCCCACTCAGGCTCTGTCATCTGGATCATGTGACGAGGGAGCCCCAGCCGGCCTCCAGCATGTCACTGGGCCCCAGGACAGAGCCTGACTGGAGGAGCCGCCCCACCCCGCCTGGCCTGGCCGTCTCTGCTCTGCTCCCGGCTGCTTTCCTGGCCCCATTTGTTCCTCCCCATGTGCTGCAGGCTTCTCCCTGGGACCCCTCTTGCCCTCGCAGCACCCCATCTTGGCTCCCTTGAGCTGCAGGGGCAGCACCAAGGAGGCCCCGCAGGTTCCCCCGGGGACCTTGGAAGAAGCAAAGGATCAGAAGGTTGGATTCGTCCCTCCTGGGGCTGTCATCTCTCCACGGGCCCCAGCCCGGGATCAGCTGGGAAGGGCAGCTTTGACTCTACAGTCGCTGGGACACCTACGCCTGGCGCCAGATGACGCAGTCCAAACCTTCCGGCCTCCCCCTGGGCAGGATCACCTTCCTGAGAGCAGCTGGAGAGGTTCGCCTCCAGGATTCAGGGAGGTCCACGCTGACTGAGGTCCTCACCGTGAGCGGCCATCAGCGCCACCCCCAGCTTAGGGCACATCCTCGAGGCTCAGCCTCCACTGTCACATTAAACAGCCTCCTAGTGGGCCTTCACCTAAGATCTCCACGTTCAACCAGCTCCCTGTGGCAGGCAGATCAAAGCCCCGGCACAGACTAGAAAGAAGGTCCCGGCCCGCGGCTCTCAGATGACACAGGGCTGCGGAAAGCAGAGCGGTTTGCACAAAATTAATGCCGGCTCCTCTTGGTTTGGGGGAAAAGAGAAGGACAGAGATAAGCGCTTCGTCCTCCTGCTTGGACCCAAGCGTCCCTCTGATCCCAGGAGAACAGTAATCTGGGGAGAAATCATTCCTGGCCACGGGCTGTCCCTGTGGTCAGGGGGCCTGGCTTTCTGCTCCTCCGTTGCCCCAGAGCTCTGAGGCTCCTACAAGGCAGTTGCCTCCTCCTATGGGCGCAGGGTGTCATTGCTCTGAAGGAGGTGGGGAGGCCACATTCGGGGCAGCTAGGGCTCTGCTGTCTACAACCATAGCCCTGTGGCATCTGATGCCTTCAGATCTCAGAAGCTAAGCAGGGTCGGGCCTGGTTAGTACTTGGATGGGAGACCGCCTGGGAATACCAGGTGCTGTGGGCTTGGAAGAAGGACCCAGCAACCCCTTCCTAAAAATCAATCTGCCATTGAAAACCCTATGAACAGCAGAGAAGCACTGACAATAGTGTTTCGCCTGTTGTACGTAGGGTCGCTATGGGTCGGATACCGACTTGATGGCACCTAACAACAACAATAACAACAACAGGGCTCTGCGGGGATTTAGCTCAGTTGGCGGAGCGCTGCTCTGCAGTCTCTGAGGTCCCGAGTTCAATTCCCAGCACTGCAAAAATGGGAGAAGGATGTGGCAATCCACTCCCTAGGCAATCCCAAAATAATTAGCCACTGAAAACCCTATGCGGGTCGCTATGAGTCAGACACAACTCGACGGCACCTAACGACAACAACAACAAGGGCTCTGCATGATGTTTGGCCCGGGTTCACACTGGGAAAGCTAGGACTGAGGTTGAAATTCATGGCAGCTAAGCCTTGGAGCCTTTGGCAGCTGGGGAAATAGCTCCGTGCACTGGCCTGTCTTAAATATTCCTCCTGCCCACGGAAAGCGTTTCCCATGGAGCAAGGTTCACCCTTCAGGGACGAGGCTGGGCAAGACGTCAGTGTTGCAGACTCTTTTCCCCTCCGCAGTGCCATTTTCCCTTCGCAGGATACATAGCTTTGTGAGCTACTCACAGAAGTCTTGCTAGGCTCTCTTGCTTTTTCCTGGTAGTACTCATTTGTCATTATCCTGGGGCCTCTCCATGCAGCTCTGCAGCCTGGCTGTTGATGAAAATTCCTTTCCAATGATGCAAATGGATATCATCTGAGTCCTCAAAAATAGTTTCTTCATAGCGTCCTGGTGTCCCTTGCCATGTTTTGCTTTTGTGACCCCTAAGGGCTTGTCTGCACTTTTCCCATGATTCCTATCATTTACCCTGGAACAGCCAAGCCTCCGGGACCCACCTGTTGTCCTTGATGTCCAGCCGCCAGCTACTTCTAGATAGGCAGGCTCAGCACTGACCCAGGGCGTGGGAGATCCCAGGCAAGGGCGCGAACCCTCCCCGAAGATCTCAGTACAGCCACAAGCAACTTCCCTGCACATGCCACTCCCTGTAAGTGACCCCAAAGGGCAGAGCTGACCCCGACTGGCGGAGCCACAGTAGGGGACACCTGGAAGGGGGCCCACACCCGTTTGGCAGTTTCGGAGGCATCGCCAGGGAAGTCGGGAGGGCTGTTTGCTGCCTGGCTTTTCCCACAGGGCTGCAGGACTTCGTCTGGGCTGAAATAACAAGTCTCATGTCGAGCCGAGTGCAGAGATAGCCATCCACAGACGCGGAGATAAGTTCCTAATGGTCGTTAGATAGGCAAGTCGAGCCCTGAGAACGTTAACAGCACTTTTCCAAATCGTAATCACCACTGTCTCCGTTCCCAGAGCGCTCTGGCTGGAAAGCCCGGCACATTCGATAAACGTGGCTCAGAGCCCAGCTGTGCACCCAGGGTTATGCTGGGTGCTGGAGACGGAGGCCAATGAGCCCAGCCTCTGACTGCTGGGAGGAGGGCTCAGGACTGTCACTGCGTGACTGGCTCTAGGCCAAGTGCTTCTGAGGGACGGCCAGATCCGACGCACAGAAGGGGAAACTGAGGCACACCTGTGGCCCAAGGTGGTGGGGGACGTGAATTCAAATGTTCCACCACTGAGCTGCGCCCCAAGCCCGTTTTCTTTTATTTTTAATCTTAACATGTTGTTGCCTTCATCCCCCTATGGTGTTTGGGAGCAGTGGCTGCTCCTTTACTGGATAAAAGGTCAACGAGTCCACAAACACCCAGGGAGCGACAGCATGGGCGTCCTGCAGGTCTTCGGCCTCCAAGGCAGCTGCCATGAACGGGCTGTGCCCAGACTCCAAGGTAGCAGCAAGTCTCCCTGTTGAAGAGCAGGCCCGGCTGCACTGCAAGGACAGCAGGTGTCCGAGGGCTGGGAACACGAGTCACTGTTTCCCATTCTCCTTCCCAACATCAATGTGAGAGGGCCCCTGAGATCCGGCCCCCTCTGCTTGGGCCCCATGGTGGGTTCCCCCTGGGGCTCTCCGCATAGCGACCCGCTAGTCACACAGCTCAGTTTCCCTTTAGAAAGCTGGCAGGAGACAGAACACATTCCCACCCTCAGAGGAGGGGCCGCAGAAACGCCTTTCCAAGCCGTTCCCAGCATTAGCGTCTCAAAGGGGGTTTTCAACATAAACTTTATTCGGTGTCAAAGACAAAACCACTATTATTCAACCCCTGCTTTCAGGAAAAGAATGCCTCTTTTTAAAATACAGTAATTATTTAAGTTCAGGAACTTTCTGTTCAAACTCTTGCTGTCCATTTGGAAAATATCCCTTCCCTTTCACCTTCCTTCAAGACCTTGTCAGGGCCGCGATGATTTGCAGTCTGCTAGGCTGCATTTTAATATCTGCAGCTGTGGAGCTGAGAAACGCCCTCCAGCTCGCACTGCTGAGATCTTGCCTCACGGGAGAAAGAAGTCTCTCAGAGCAGGGTGGCCTTAGGTTAAAAGGGCAGAGCAAACACAGCGGACATTGAGTATTTCCTTTTAAGCCCGTGATGCCTTGGGATAGACGCAATCTCAGTGTTCGGGTTGCAGCAAAGCAGACAGTGCCCGACACGTGGCTAAGTGCCTGTCATTCTTTGGGCCCCACAATCAGACGCAGAGGTTAAGCAGGGGAGGTGGTGAATCCTTGCCTCTCCTCAGGCGACAGCCCCCTGGCTGTTCTCTCGCCTTTTCCTACAACCACCTCTACCCTTGCTTTGCTTCTCAGACCCCGGGAATCTGCTGACCTTGGGGGCCCGACCATCTCACGATTCAAGTGATGACCCTGTTGTCTCACGGGCTCTGCAATTCTCTCTTGCATCAGCCATTCATGCAGCACACCTGATGTCAGTCAACGCCTGCATGTGTCCGCTCATTCAGGCTGAGGTGCCGGGCGGGCTGATGAACTGCCCCCTATGCCTGGGCCTCTGAGGGTGCTCTGCATGGCAAAGGCGCACAGCAGGAGTGATGTCAAGGACTCTGGTGCGGGCAGGTCCTCACAGATACTGGTTATCGTTGTTGTTAGGTGCCATGGAGTCGGTATCCGACTCATAGTGACCCTGCGTACAGCAGGCGAAACACCATTGTCAGCACTTCTCTGCTGTTCATAGGGTTTTCAATGGTGGATTGGGTGTCAAAATAATCACAATGTCCTCACAAGAAGGAGGCGGCATGACCAAGAAGGAATAGCTTGGAGTGACAGGGCCCCGGGCCGAGGATCCCACAGCCACCAGAAGGCAGGAGGTAAGGGAAGAGGCTTCACCCAGGAGCCTCCTGAGGATCCAGCCCTGCTGACACCAGGACTCTGGCCCAGTGCAACTGACTTGGGATTTCTGGCCTCCACAACTGTGAGAGTAAATTTATGTTGTCATTTGAAGCAGCCGTAGGGAAGTCCTACAAGGAATGACACAGGGTTTGGGCTCCCTGGAGTGCAGCGTGTGCTCTCAAAGACAGGAGGCCTTGGCACCAGGACCCACTCGGCAGGGTGGGGAGCATTTTGAGCAGGGCATTTTCCAACCACTTCTGGCAGACCCTGCCTTGGTCTCCTAGAATAAAAGATGGAGCCCTTGGGCCCTGGAGGAGCTATGCACAATCTTTTTTCTTTCTTTCTTTCTTTCCTTTCTTCCTTTCCTTCCTTCCTTCCTTCTTTTCCTTCCCTTCCTTCCTTCCCTTCCTTCCTTCCTTCCATCCTTCCTTCCTTCCTTCCTTTCTACTTGGGGCTTGAACCCAGGGAACCTCACACATATTTTTCAAACACTCCATCACTGAGCTGCACCCCCAGCCCATTTTCTTTTATTTTTAACCTTGAGACAGGGTCTCACTAAGTTACGCAATCTGTCCCTTGCCTCAAACCTGCAATCCTCCTGCCTTCGTCTCCCAAGTTGCTGGGATTCCTTTGCCCAGTCACTTAAATAGAATAGGATTGTTCTTAGGTGCCCTCAAGTCAGTGTCCAACTCATAGTGACCCTATCTATATACAACAGGGGAAACACTATTGTCAGTGCTTCTCTGCTGTTCACAGGGTTTTCAATGGCAGATTGATTTTTGGGAGTGGGTTGCCTGTCTGTCTCCCAAGCCTACAGCACCTGGTGTTCCCAAGCGGTCTCCCATCCAAGTACTAACCAGGCCCGGCTCTGCTTAGCTTCAGGGCTACAGCTGCAGGCAGAATAGGATTAGCCAGTTGTTGAAGACTTGCTAGTTAAAGATGTGCTAGTTGACTTTTTTTTTTTTTTTTTCCCCATCAATTGGCAAACCACTCCAGCTGAGCGTTCAAATCTCATGGGAAATTTTGCTGAACTGCTGATTTTGGAGACATCCACAGAGATTCTAATTAAGGAGGTTTGGGACCAAGGATGTCCACTTTTAAAAGCTCCCTTGGTAATTGCAGTAGTTTAGATTTTACAAGTCCCCCAGAGGTTTATATGTGTTCAAAGCTTGGTTCCCAGGGTGGTGCTATTGGGAGACTGTGGAGCTTTTAAGAGGTGGGATTGGTGGGAGGTCTTTAGGTCACTGGGGGAGTGCCCTAGAGGGCATTCAGACCTTGGTTCTGCCTCTTCCTCTCCTTTTTGCTTCCTGGCAATGCAGTGAGCAGTTTTGCCCTTTGGCTTGGCCACGTGCTCCCCCGTGATTCGCTGCCTCAGCACAGGCCCAAGCAATGGGGCCAGCTGATAATGGCCTGGAACCTCTGACACCATGAGCCAAAACCAAGCCTTTTCTCTTTATAAGTGATTGTCTCTGGTGTCTGTTACCATGACAGAACCCTGGCTTGCACTTTACCTGGCCTGGTCAGCCTGGCTGGGGAGGTGCTGCTGGATATGCTAGTGCCTGAGGGGTTGCCTCGCCTCAGAAAGGGATGACCACACTCTCCTTTTATAACAATCTCTAGCAGGTCTGGCGCTTTTACAGATTGATGAATATTTAAGAAAACTTGGGGCTCAGGGGTTATGTAGCTCAGTAGTAGAGTACTTGCCTAGTGTGCACAAGGCCCTGGGTTCCATCCCCGGCACCACAGAAAAGTTAAAGAAAGGAAGGAAGGACGAGAAGCTTTTCCTTTGCTTCAGCATCCCCCACACTTCCAGCCCTCAGGAGATGTCACTGGATTGAGCCAGCCTTGCTTTCCTCCAGAGACAGAACTCACCATCAACTCCACAGCCAGACAAGGAGGGTGGCAAGGGGGCACACGTCAGTCATATTTACAATGAAAGTGTCATGGATGGGGCCCTGGAGTGTCTTCTCAGAACAAAGGACAGAAAAGAAGGGCCTTAAGGAAGAGTGGGCATCTGCCCAGTGGAGCAGGTGGGGGCACCATGCCATCCATGAACTAAGCACCTGTAAGATGGTCTGTTCATACCAAAACCAGACCCCACCTCACTACTCCCAGGTCATCTGTCCCTAGAAATAGGCTGGCAGCAGATGCCCCCACAGACTGCGGGGAGCCTCCACTCTACCTTCTCTGGTAACTACACATTGCTCTAAAGTCACCAGGGCTCCTTTTGAGAGTGGAGCAAGCAGCTTCCCAGGGCTGGGTCCTTTACATAGAGGTAGTGTGTCAAAAAGCCTCCGTTCAGAGCTGACGTCAGTGTCCACAGCACCACTGGTCACTGGTGAGTACTCTTCTGTCCCTTGTGAATGTGTGATGAGCCCTTCGAGGTAACTCAGAAAGGATCTGATGCTGCCGTGCCACCCTCCCTTGGGGTGCTTGCCCACCCACGTCTCTCTCCACCATGGTTCATTATTCCCATTGTTAGTTTTTCTTTCCCAACCAGCTCCTTAGGATAGTCCCCACCAAACCTTCTTTTATTGATTTCCATTTATTTACTGCAAGGAATTAGAAGGCTTAATGTCAATTTCAATTTCCAAAGCTGGTAGTGATTAAGAAAAGTGCTTTCTTCAGATCAATACTTCCTCCTGACTTAACATTGAGCTAGTAATAATGGTATATGATTTCGTATTGGCATACACTTTCACTGGAGAAAATCAGGAGCCAATAGAACAGGAATACATGGATATAGAACGAGCTGATTTTCCCCATGACAGGGTCGAAGAGCAGAGAGATGCATTTTCCCACTGCCTCCTGGCAGCCACTTGGTTCATTAATTGTGGACAAGGAGACCCATTTAGCAAGAAGCACTCCAAAGGCTTGCTCTGCCCACCATGTACCAGCACCTCATTGTCCTCTTCCCGACTTCAGATCGACACCGTTGCTACCCATCTCAGCAATTTACTCTGCATTATAAGCTATTTACAGTGGCTAGGTGACTTGCTGCCTGCAGCCATACCACTGTGGCGTCCAATCCCGTCAGATCTTGAAGCTAAGCAGGGTCAGACCTGGTTAGTCCTTGGATGGGAGACCGCCTGGGAACACCAGGTGCTATAGGCTTGGGAGAAAGACCTGGCAACCCACTCCCAAAAAACAACCAGCCATCGTTCTCTGCTATAAATAGCAGAGAAGCACTGACAATAGTGTTTCACCTGTTGTACACAGGGTTGCTATGAGTTGGACACCAACTCAACAGCACCTAACAACAAGTGACTTGGTGGGGCACCTTATTAGTCAACTGAGGCCTTAGGTGGGTTCTGCTCTCAATGTGAAATCCAGGGACTCCTCCTGGGGCTGCCCTTGGACCCTCTGCTGGCTCCTCTGCCTCTCCTATTTCTCCCGAGAGCCACCATCCTGGCTTGCGGGCCCGTGGCCCTGCAGAGGATGGCAAAAGCTTTAGGCCCACTCCATGGAGGTCAATTTGGCTGCCCCGCAGGGTCAGTCCAGTGAGGGGAGTTTCAGGCAAGGAGGAAGCTTTACCAGAGTCCGTGCACGGCCGCCTCCCCAGGTCCAGGGCCGAGGTCCTAGGGAGAGGCCAAGGCCTGCACAGCCTCCCTCCCTCCTATAGTGACAGTCAGACCCAGCCACGACGTACCTGCTGGAGTGACACCTCCCAAGGGTGCCGCCCTCCAGTGCCCAGCCTGTCCTCCCAGCTCCTCGCCTGGCCTCTGGGGCTATCGCTTTCCATCCAATTTTTTTTTTTTTTTTTTTTTTTGCAGTACTAGGGGTTGAAACCAGGGCCTCGAGCCTGCGTGTTCTGCAAGTGCTGGACCACTGAGCTGCACCTCAGCCCATTTTTTTTACTTTTTGAGACAGGGTCTCGCTAAATTACACAGACTGCCTCTGGTCTCGAACTTGCGATCCTCCTGCCTCTGCCTCCCAAGCCACTGGGATTACAGGCGTGCACCACTGTGCCCGGTCCATCCAATCTTCAGGCCGGCAGCGACCAGTCAGCCACACACGCCCTCGCTGGCCTCCACACACATTCGCTGCCCACGCACGCTCTGCTGTTCCTTCTCAGGCAGGAGCCTCAAAGCAGAACCCCCGCAGGAGGCCAGCGCGGGCCTGTGCTCCTCAGCCTGCAAGGTCGTGTGGCCAGGGCCAGGGCGCGCCTTCATCTCGTTCCCCAAGCCACCCTAACCCTGTCAATGGCGCCTTTGTGGGCAGCCAGTGCTAAGGAACCAGGTCCTTTCTGAGGCGCCTGCCCACGTCTTTGGCCTCCCAAAGCTTTGAAAGGCCCAGGAGCCTCGGCTATGGAAGGCCAGCCGGGGCCTGCTGGTGAGGCTCTTCGTGTGTAACTTGAAGTGCTTGACGGAGGCCCAGAAAGCTGCGGCCCAAGGGAATGAGATGTCGTTCCCAAGGCTTCTTGTTCTCACGATGAGGCCAATAACCTCAGGGGACTCTGCGCTGACTTCCCTGCCTGTTGATTAAGCTTCAGGAGACGCCTGTGCTGTGTGTCCTTGGCTGGCATGGGATGCTGAGAAGAAGGCTTTGTTCTTCCATTTCAAGTACTTTGATAAGCTGTGGACAAAAACTAAGTTCTCTTTAAACAAATATCTTACAGTGCTTGGAAAGTTCTTTTTAGGTGAAAACAGTGTATAAAACTGCAGCATGAATTTAATAAACATCTGACTCTCTTGTAAGATGAGCTGGGATTTAGCTCAGTTGGTAGAGTGCTGCGCTGCAGCCTCTGAGGTCCCGAGTTCAATTCCCAGCACCGCAAAAATGGGAGAAGGGCCTGGCAATGTATTCCCAAGGCAATCCTGAAACAGTCAGCCATTGAAAACCCTATGAGGGTCGCTATGAGTCGGATACTGACTCGACAGCACCTAACAACAACAACAACTCTTGCAAGATCCCCTGAGTCCTACTTTCTTTCTCATCAGCCCCTCAGTTCTGCCGTGTGGGACACGGCAACAGCAACATTCAGCGACCCCTTTAGCCCAGGGCTGCGGGGAGGGAGTAGAAACTGGAACAAAGCAGGACGTGGTCCTCCACTCACTCAGGGCTTCTCTCCTGGTCCCCGTCCTTCGCTGGCCAGTCCCCCAGGTCCTTGAACGTGCAAGCTTCCCGGCTGTCAGGTCCACCAGAGCCTTCATGAAGCTTCGTGCGTCCCCAGATGAGACTGAGTGCCAGTGGCCCTGCCAGTCTAGACCATCTACACCTTCAGCACCTCTTTGGATGTTGTGCCTCAAAAACCATTTCATGAGCCAGGTGCGGTGGCTTATGTCTGTAATCCCAGGGACTTAGGTGGAGACAGGAGGATCACAGGTTCAAGGCCAGAGGCACCCTGTCAGAAGATAAAAAATAAAAAATGGGCTGGGCGTGCAGCCCAGTGGTAGGGCACTTGCAAAGTTGTGCAAGATCCTGAGTTCAACCCTGAAGTATTGCCAAAAAAAAAAAAAGTAACAATTTCTTTCAAAATAAAAACTGCAGTACAAGCTGTTGAAGGAAATACTATTATAGATAGATGATCCGTGGGATAGATAGATAGGATAGCTTCATGTGATAGATACATGGGATGTTGTGTTATTGTTGTTAGGTGCTGTTGAGTCAAGTCTGACTCACAGTAACCCCAAGTCCAACAGAATGAAATGCTCCTCAACACTGTGCCATGCCCAGCACTACATCTGTCAGTGCTTCTCTGCTATTCACAGAGTTTTTGATGGCTGATTGTTTTGGGGGTTAGGCTGCTGGGTCCTTCTCCCAAGCCTACAGAACTTGATATTCCTAGGTGGTCTCCCATTCAAGGACTTACCAGGCCCCACCCTGCTTAGCTTCCGATATGTGATGAGATCGGATGCCAGGGTGGTACAGCTATAGACATACATATGATAGATAGGCATAAATGATCTGATAGGTTCTGAAATGATAGACGGATAACTAGACAAGTGGATATGATGGATGGATGGACGGATGGATGGATGGATGGATGGAGATAGAGGATGGATAAATGGATAGGTGGCTGGATACATCAATTGACCGACAACTAGCTACATAGTCTTTGCTCACTCCAAAGCTAACACATTCCGGCCATTCTCGCAGAGCAGGCACCTACGCCTTCCAGCTTCCGGCTTTCATCTTCCGCCCCAGCTGGTCCTCAAACTGGAAGAGGTAGCTGCGCTGACAACTTTGTCAGGGATCTCAGCCCTGTATGTTCCAAGGAAAATCCACGTCAGAATTTGTTATGAGCCCATATGGACCCTTGGAAGCAGTGACAGGAAGAGGTGTCTTCCGAGGCCCTCATCAATGGGCCTGAAAACTAGCCCAGCCTTGTCCTCAAGTGGAAATTTCCTTACCCACCCCGCCATGAACTTTCCAAGTCACGATACTGTGCTTCCTGTCCTCCCGTGAGCCCCTCCCATGACGGCCCCTCAGAGGGAGGTTGTAGCCCAGGGAAGGTTTGAGAACAGAGTCGCAGGATGGATCCAAGAACAGAAGGAAGGGCCAAGACACAGCTGTTCCCGGGGCACAGTTCCAGCAGACTCCCTCACACCAGCTCACTCTGGACCCGAAAGGACATGCCTGGTCACACCTCTCCTCAGGCCAAAAGGGATTTAGGATGGACTGCTGTGTCACAGCTTTGCTCACAGTGTAGAAGTAAATATACTCTCTCAAGTATCCCCAAGCTGGAAAATCACAAGCAAGGGGCAAAGCAAAATCAAGTGTCCAAGTCCCCAGCAATACGTGTGGTGAATGACTGTCACAGACTTTACAAACCTATTTTCTTTGCCCAGCATATCTGGATTTTCTTCCTGTCCCTTAAAAGACTGAGGGCAAGGCTTCATAAATCCCTGTAAGAAGCCGGGTGCAGTGGCACACACCTGTAATCCCAGTGGATTGGGAGGCAGAGGCAGGAGGATCACAAGTTCGAGACCAGAGGCAGTCTGCATAACTTAGAGAGACCTTGTCTCAAAAAAAGTAAAAAAATGGATTGGGGGCGCAGCTCAGTGGTCCAGCACTTGCAGAGCACATAAGCGCAAGGCCCTGGGTTCAGCCCCCAGTACCGCAGAAACAAAAAACAAAAAACAAACAAACAAACAAACAAAAATCCCTGTAAGAGCAAGCACCAACCGCATCCTTGCCCCATCTCCAAGGAGACAGGACGGAAACTGTCATGAATTTCTACTTATGTTTAGGGGACAACTATGCTTGTCTTTGTTACCCACTTTTCCTTCCCTCAGAAAGCAAAAAGGATTAATTACTTCAGAAAACTGCTAATCACAAAAGAAATACAATATCAGCAGCAAAGTCAAATTCTACCCAGACCACAGGGCTGAGTAAACGGTGCCTTGAATTTTAAGACAGTTCGAGAAGGAGCAGTTGGTCCAAATAATGGGGTTTTCTCCCAACTCTGAGCACATCGTGTCATGGAAGCTTTGTTTCTGCAAGGTCCCACTCACAAATACAAGTTCCCAGTTGCGGAAAACCTGAAGTCAAGCCCTCACAGGAAAGCCAATGCCAGTGTCACTCAGAGCCAGGTCGCGCACATTCTGCACACGACCAAGGTTGCTTTGCTTCCCAGCTACTGGACAGCTCTGCACTAAGGATTGGAGCAAAAATAACCTCGGTTTTTATAGCCTGGCATTTTTTCCCAAGGCCTTGGCCCACATCCTTTCAATGTAACAGTTCAAAATAAGTTTCCCTGGGAAGCTCTGAGAATGGGGCAGCAGGAAGGCCACAGACATAGGCCTCCTGGTCCCTCTGCTCACCCCTCAAAGGTGAAGCGCCCCGCTAACATCCCCCTGTTTCCTCAGTGGCTCTGCTTCACTGGCCCGTCCCCCAGGTCCTTGAGGGTGCAAGCTTCCCGGCTGACGGCTCCACCAGAGCCTTCATGAAGCCTCGTGTGTCCCCAGCTGTGACTGAGTGCCAGTGACCCTGCCAGTCTAGACCATCCACACCTTCAGACAGCCGCGTGCACTTATTGAAAACTCAACTAGCTCCTTCCCCCCACAAAACCTAAGGCACCACGAAGACAACCCCATCTTTTAGCTCCAGAGGCAGGACAGCTAGGGGTTGCTTCAGAGGCCTCTGCCTGCCCGGGTCAGAGGCCCCTCTGCCTCCCCGGCCTCCGGAGCTCCCCACGAGCCTTGTGTCCCCGCCTGCAGCCTCTCACCCCTGCGGAGGAGCCCCCTTGGCCTCCCCCCTGAGCTCCGCTCCTCCAGGCCCCGTGGCCTTGGCTGCTGTGCCCTGCCAGGCCCCTGCTCACTGTGGCCGTCCGCCCTGCTCCGCTTCCCCCTGAATGCTCGCCATCCCTTCCTACTTAACACAATTCACCGTGTGTTACCTGGTTATTTATGGCCAGCCCAGCTGGGGCGCTTTCCCCTAGCCGCCTGTAGGGCAAACGCCCCAGCCATGCAGAGTGTGGCCCTTGTAGAGGGGGCCTCGGTATAAAGGAGAGGCTGGCATCCTGCCTTCCAAAGCTTGCATCCATTACTTTATGAGAAAAAGCAGAGCAGCGGGTTGTCTCAGGCTACCAAGTGCTCGGTGGAGATGCTGCTGTTGGAGCTCACTGTCTCCTGGGCTTTCTGAGCCACCACAAGTGCACTCAGGTTCACAGGGCTTACGCCTCAGGTGAACTAGTTCAGGTTTTTATTAATTGGTTTGTTTCTGGCACTCTTTGCTAAGGAATGGGAGAGGATCCACTTTTCTTCCCAAGATGCCACCTCCAACAATTAGGCAGGCCTTGCCTGGCAGCCAGGATTTAGCTCAGTTGGTAGAGCCTGCGCTGTAGTCTCTGAGGTCTCGAGTTCAATTCCCAGCACTGCAAAAATGGGAGAAGGACCTGGTAATCCACTTCCAAGGCAATCACGAAACAGTCAGCCATTGAAAACCCTATGAGCCGGATACCAACTCAATGGCACCTAACAACAACAACAACAACATCCCGGCCATCAGTGTCATGTCCGTCTGCTCAGTCCCTCCACACAGCATCTGGGAACAGAGGGCTGAGGGTCCGCAGCAGAACCTTAACAGTGAACCCCGAGGCCCCTTTCACCGCTTCCCCCGGGGCTGGTTCCCAGGCATCAGCCCCACCCCCCAGCTCCTGTGCAGGGGCCTCTTCCAGACCCCACCTGAGTGACGCAGCTCTTCTATCCAGCTGGACAAACTGGGCTCCTCCGCCAGTGCCAGCCTTGGCGTGGTGCCCTCAGGAGCCTGGGCAGGTCCCGTCTGAGTCCTGAAGGTTTTATTGCTGCTCCTGGCCACGTACTTCCTCCTACGCTCTGAGCACCCAAGGCCACAGCCACGACCTGCAGGTCTGGTGCCCTGGGCTCGCTGCCTGGCAGCTGGGACAGGACCACACTTGTGTTGTATTCTTTTGGCCTCTTCCAGCCCCTGCCAGTGGCAGGGCCAGACGCAGCAGAAGACAAAGGTGGTGGCAAGTGGTGGGAGGGGACCACAGTGGGCAGCTGCAGAGAGAGAAACTTTTGAGCCTCCCCAGAGCACGGGGGAGGCATCTGGGACCCCAGTTCTCCAGGTCAGGACTCAGATCTGAAATTCCTGGGTTGGAACTGCTGCAGTTTTCCACACTTCTGGTTTTTCTCCCTGATAGCTGCTAAGTGTCGGGGAAGCCAGCACTGGGCAGTCGCTGCCTTCGAGGATGATCTGTACCGTGCGCAGTCATCCCTCTCAGGGCCTGTCGTGCCTTGTTTTGCATCATCTCAAGAGAAGTGTCATCACCATTACTGCTGCTCAGCCTCCAAAAGACGCCATGTAACTCGGGGAGATGGGGCATAGCTTTGTGGAAGTAGGTTTTCTGGGGCAGGCCTTTAGGTGTGTTTACTCAGACCCATAGTTCCAGTCACTCCCTCTGCTCCCTGCTCCCGATCCACCAAGATGTGAGGTTCTCTACAACGAGCTCTGCCATGCCTGCCCTGCTGCTCTGCCTTCCTGCCTCTGTGGATGGAAATCCTCTAACTGTGAGCCCCCAATAGATCACTCCCCTTGCAGGTTTGTTTCAGTCAGTTTCTCTGCCACAGTAACACACCAATGGACAAATACAGTGTTGAAGGTCTTCCAGAGCTTTCTGTCACTGCCTGAGATCACTGACAATAGATGACGTGGCTTCTCATGACAGCACCAAGTTCTCACTGTAAGTTTCTTTCCTGAGAGGCAATGGCCTCACCAGTGTCAAGAAAGCCTCCTCCTGTCCATCCTGATCCTCAGGTACAGTGGAATATTTTGTGTCATGCATATTTTGCCATGGCTGCATTGATCAGAACCAACAGATCTGTCCTAGAAGAAGTGCAACCAGAGTGCTCCTTGGAAGCAAGAATGGCCAGACTGCATCTTACATATTTCAGAATGTAGTCAGGAGAGATCAATCGCTGGAGAAGGACATCATGTTTGGGAGAGTGGCAGGTCAACACAAAAGAGGAAAACCCTCCACCAGATGGATTGACACAGTGTCTGCAACAATGGGCTTAAACATAACTAAGATGGTTTGCCTGGCACAGAATCAGCAAGTGTTTCGATCAGCTGTACATAGGGTCGCTCTGAGTCAGATTCGACTTGACGACACCTAACAACAACAATATTGATCAGACTCCTCAAGTACAAGCTAAAACATTTCTTCCTATTATTTTTCCTTAACCATTGCTGGAGAAATTGGTCCCTTATCTAACGAGGTCCTGTGTGCACAGAACTCCCCAAAATGAATGTTAAGACACAGAAAATCACAGATTCTCCTAAATGTTCCTTCGCTTGCCTGTGTAGAGCTGGAAGCTGTGGCTGGAACTCTTGGAATAAGACACTCCGCCAAAAGGAGTCTCTGGAGGCCGGCGGGGCCCTCCATGCTGCAGGTGGCCGCGATTCCCAAGGAGAGCTGCGTCGGAAGCGTGGCCACCTCCCTCCCCCAGAGAGACCGCACAGCAGCGTGGAGAAACTCCCAGGACACACCCTGGTCCCTTGGACAACCTTCAGCTGGGCAGTTCCTTCTGCCCAGAATAACCACAACCGTGGGATCTGGAGAAGAGTTGGCTTGCGGATGATTCCAGCAAGACATTTGAGGGAAAAAGAAATAGCGAAATTTAAAATTTAGCAGAAGATAAGAAAGAATGCTTATACTAAGTAGGAGCATTGACTAAAAGCGCGAAAGAATTTTGTAGCTTTCTCAGACTTATGCAACCCCTTATTGAACAATTCCCTCCCCATCTTCATAGAAGTCTCATCTCCCCATCTTCAAAGAAACACCAGGACACTGGAAGGAATGGCAGGGAAAGCGAAGAGAAGAATGTGACACCACTGAATGGGTTTGAAATCCTGCAGGCTGAGGAAGGAAGCGCGGAGACTCTGAGGCTGGCCTGCAAGTCCTCGGGCTGCCAGTGTCTTCACGGCCCCCGCGTTCCCTCACATGCTCTGGAAGTTAGTTGGGTGCCTGGAAAACATGCTGTTAAAGTAGAAGGAGACATGTTTTCTGTTTTTCTTTGGACCTGATTCAGCCAAAGTTCTAGGTCCTCTGCAGTGGCACCAACAGGTCCCAGATCTGAGGCTGGAAGAGACAAAAGTGCACAGGGCTCTGAGCCACCTAGCGGCTGAGCCCTCTGCAGGCCATCAGGTGTGCAGATGGCAGCAGTCCTTGGCGTGTGCTGGGGAGAGGAGAGAGCACCATGAGGACAGCCCAGGAGTTGCAGAAATGGTCCTGCAGCATGGTGGACACGGGATTTTCAGTGCGACGGTTTGAGGTGGGACTGGAGAATTCTCTAGTGTAAGCTGAGCCTTGGCCATGAAGGTGGACTGCGGGGAGAGAGAGACATTTGCCCCTGCGTGCTGATCTCCTGCCCGGTTCCGAGACTCTTCCCCTACCTCCTCTTGTTCAATTCCCAGGAGAGCATTTGCCCACACTCTGCAGGAAAGGGAATTGAAGTCACTGAAGGTGCTTTAGCATAAAACCCAAATCTTATCCCAGGCTTCCGGCTCCTAGGTGGGGAGTCTTCCATAGCACACGGGTGACCAAGGCCCAGAAATGGAGGCTGGCTTTAAGGAGAGGTGGCGCATAACTGTGAGCCAGTATACAGCACCTTCTTTCCTAGCCCCCATGGATGGCAGAGCCAGAGTGGCATCTGTTTACCAACCACAGGGCATCAGCACAGTAAATATGTATTTGATTATATGGTTGTTGCTTTTGGAAATTTTTGGCCAAACTCTACCACCTCCAGCTGTTCAAAGAATGGCTTCCAAATCAAGTTTAAAAATAGATGCTCTTGAGCCAGGCGCAGTGGCACATACCTGTAATCCCAGCGGCTCAGGAGGCGCAGGCAGGAGGATCGCAAGTTTGAGACCAGAGGCAGTCTGCATAACTTAGAGAGACCCTGTCTCAAAAAGTGAAAAAATGGGCTGGGGGTGCAGCTCAGTGGTCCAGCACTTGCAGAGCATGCAAGCATGAGGCACTGGGTTCAACCCTCAGTACCACACACACACAAAAAAACCCAGCACTTGCAAAAACAAATAATCATCAAAAAATTGGCTGGGGTGCAGCTCAGCGGTTCAGCACTTGCAAAGCATGCAAGCATAAGGCCCTGGGTTCAACCCTCAGTACCACAAAAAAAAAAAAAAAAAAAAAAGCTGCTCTTACAATAACTTAAGGCCATGTTCTAGTGGCTTCAGCAAGGCTGAGCAGGCTGGGTCTCAGCATGGGGCCAGACCCTCAGGAGGCAATCCTGGTGGACCTCCAGGAGGAAGCCTGTCTGTGAACTGACAGCTACCTCTCCTCATGTCAGATGAGAATTAAAAGGAGGGTTTGTCAGTGTTGGTAGTGTTTGTGAATATGTGCAGCATGATGTGACATCGCCAGCACATCCGCCCCTCGTTAACCAGTTCAAGTGTCCATAAACTCCCATGGTCCGAGCCCCCTGTGATTTCCAGGCAGGAGAATCTTGGTAAATTCTCAGTCTGTTTAAAGTGGCTCCACTATGATCCAAGAAGGCGTGCAGCTCTAGAATCAGTCCTTTCATCAAAAGCTAATTTTAACTATAGTTTATCAAGATAAGTTTCGAAAGTTGACTTCTGATGAAGGATTATTGTTGTTGTTGTTAGGTGCCCTCAAGTCGGTATATGACTCACAGAGACCCTACGTACAACAGGGGAAACACTATTGTCAGTGCTTCTCTGCTATTCATAGCGTTTTCAATGGCGGATTGATTTTTGGAAGTGGGTTACCGGGACCTTCTCCCAAGCCTACAGCACCTGGTGTTCCCAGGCAGTCTCCCATCCAAGTACTAACCAGGCCCGAGCCTGCTTAGCTTCCGAGGTCTGATGGGATCAGATGCCACAGGGCTATGTCTATAGGCCGATGAAGGACTGGAGAATAATAATACACTACTTATTTTTGTTTGGAGGAGGCTTAGCTTCCTGAGCTTCCTTTATAATCTTTTCCAGCTCCCATCAGTATGTCTCTGAGAATGTTTTATCTACAGAGTGTTATGAAAACAAAACAGAAATCATTCAGGTAGACATGTCCTCCTACAGTACTATTTTTACTCATTTATGTCAGCAAAAACTAATCACAGTTGTCGCATTAAAAATATTAAATATGGGGCTCAGGGGGAAGCTCAGTGGTAAAGCACGTGCCTGGCGTATGCAAGCCCCTGGGTCTAATCCACAGGACTGAAAAAAATTAAATGCTGACAAATACATTATTTATTGTATTATATAAAAGCATTGTTTTGCAAGGGCTTGGAAGTTTTAAAACATAATAAATAAATAAATAATCAGCAACACTAACCCTCACTGCGGAACGTTGAAGAGCCACAGCCCGAGGGGATTCTCCAGGCTTGTGTGCCAGGCCAGCTTTGCTGCCTGGCCCTGAGCTCTGAGACCCTACGGAAGGGCCATGATCCAGCATCCACCCACTAGAGACCCATTGGCCTCCCAATGCAAGGACCGAGGGTCTGAAGGCCATAGGTGGGGCAGCCCACAGCTGCCCCCATACCTGTCTCTATGGAAACACCTGCCGCCAGGGGAGCCATGCACCTGGCTCTGCCCTGGGGAAGTGGGAGCCTGGCCGGCCCAAGCCAGCCTGCAGGTGGGGAGAGCCTGCTAGTCCAGAGCTGGGCACCAACTTGGGTTTAGCTTCCTCTGCCACAGAGTGACCGACATAGTTCCTGCCAAAGAACGCAAATGCAAAGTGAGTCTTCCCGTGCGGTACTGGAGGAGGCCCTTCATGAAATGCGGTGGCACTTGGTAAATTACTGGTGGGGAAAAGTGGGGGAAGGGAAGGGCATGTAACGTGGGCCTCAAACAAGTCTTCAGGGTTGCAGAACTGGGGCTGGCAGTGCCTCTGATGATCCGTCCCTCACCTGTGCCCTTTCAGAGTGAGCCAGGGCAGAGCGGGTGCCCAGGCCCGGAGAAGGGCAGCCAGAGACTCTGCAGGATCAGAAAGGGGCTGGGGCAAGGAAAGGAGAAACAGCTGGGAATGTGTCAACCCATGCATTTTAGAAACTTCAGACTTGTCTCCTTCTACTCGAAAGCCACTGACGTGACTTCCTGAGCCCCTTACCGCGGCATCTTCCACGTGATTGGTGGAGGGGATCATCCGCTGTGCACTCCCAGGTCCCTGACTTGAGCAAAGCGAGCTGGGCGTGAAAGCCTGGCCGGCTCCGCCCGGCTCTTCTCCCTGTCAGGGTTCCTCAGAGCGTGGCCTGCTTCCCCTGATGGTCCATTGCAGAAAAGCGAGGCTGGGGTGCCGGATGATCCGACACCCCCAGCTTGGTCTGCAGCCAGTCGGCAGGGAGCAGCCGGCCCGGCCCTGCCTGAAGTGGGTGGCGACCCCAGCAAGGCTCCCCTTTAATTCTCTCCTGTGGCGGGACAGCCCTGCGCTCAGCACACCCGCTCTTCCAGGGTCAGAGGAAAGCTGTCCTGCCCTGAGCAGTGCTGTGCTCCCCGGCAGGACAGCCCTGAGCTCAGCACACCCGCTCATCCCGGGTCAGAAGAAAGCTGTCCTGCCCTGAGCAGTGCTGTGCTCCCCAGAACACAAACCACAAAATCGGTGCATTCCACCACAGGAAAAGGACTAAACGCGGCCATTCCACGCTCTCTTCAAAGCAAACCACATCCCCTGAAGATGCAAATTTTGCCCTGGCGCACCTGTAATCACAGCAGCTCGGGAGGCAGAGGTGGGAGGATCGCAAGTTCAAGACCAGAGGCAGTCTGTGTAACTTAGCGAGACCCTGTCTCAACAAGTAAAAAAAAAAAAAAAAAAACGGGCTGGGAGTGCAGCTCAGTGGTCCAGCACCTGCAAAGCATGCAAGCTCGAGGCCCTGGGTTCAACCCCCAGTACCGCAAAAAAAAAAAGATGCAGCTTTGCACTGTGTTTAATTCCAAAAGAAAGACCGTTCTTCTGTGCCAGCTAGGCAAGCTCCCAGGCAGACCCTCCCCTGGGCACGCACCCACACTGCAGACACACACCAGTGCACCCGCACCTTCCCATTCACAGGCACTGCCACTGAATCCGGAGCACAGTCCCCAGACCGTGACCCACACTCCTGCACACACGCCTACACAGGCACACACATCTGCGCAGACTCGCACATTGACACACTTGTGTGCACACACGCACGCTTGTCTGCACTTAGACACAGAGCCGTGCACACACACACACGCTTGCAGCCACGGGCGTGCATGAGTGCACGCTCATTTGCAAACACACCCGTTCACATGCGCAGGCACGCACTGGTTCGTGCGGCGATGGCTCACAGGGAAGAGCATTGGGGCCTCCTGCTCTGGTGGCCAGGTCTGCATGCTCTCTGCAGAACACTGCACATCCCGGACTGTGCTTTCTTCTGAGAGCCCCCAAAGGAACATACTCGAGCCTCCTCCTCCTTTTCACTTCTCAGGGGAGACAGGACAGAGGTCAGGACCAAACAGGAGTGAATGGAGCTGGGATGGGTGAGCCAGGCACACATCCCAGCCGTGGAGGTGGAGCAAACGCTCCACCAAGTGCGTCCCTCAGAAGACCAGAGCGAGCCCTCAGAGGTGATCCGTTTGCATAGTGACACCGTCTTCTCTTTCAAACAACTGCGGAAGAAATCGCTCACGGGTCACCTCCCCTGTGCAAGGCGTCAAGGCCGGCGAGTGGCTACTTCTCCACCTCCTGCAGCTCCCTCAGCATGGCCTGGAGGAGCCATCGAAGCTTCCAGAACACCCTGGGGGGCACTCTCCAGGAGCTCCCCGTGGGGACCCCAGGGTCTGCGCATTCCTGTACAGCCTGCTGTAACTGCAGCCGAAGCTGGGGAGAGACCGCCAGGCTCTGGAGGCTTGAGGAGAACCAGTGGCGGAATATCTTGTCACAGATGACCTGGGGGGAAGGAGGGCGAGCGTCAACCCAGGCCAGCGAGTCACCCTCAACAGCCTCCCCGGCCCGTGGTCTGCTCTCACGCAACCTGTGCCTTTCAGGGGGGCCCCTGGCTCTGAGCAGGCTTTCCCTTCTAGGCCTTACGGCACTGGGAACAAACTGTGTCTGAAAGAGCAGAGGGCCGCTTCTCCGGGAGGTGGAAAGTTCCATCTCCAGCCCCAGAGCAGAGGCAGAAGGTTCCAGGTGATACGTCAGAAAGGATCGGAGTCCTGGACAGTGACTGCTGCGTAAGAAGTTGGTCCCTCTGTAGGTCTCAGGGGAGCCAGTCCTGCTTTGTCCCCGCCTCCAGGTGGGCCTTCCTGTCCACAAGCGGCTCACAGAACTGCAGTGCCCTGCCAGGCGCAGTGGCGCAGGCCTGTGATCCCAGCGGCTCAGGAGGCAGAGGCAGGAGGATCACAAGTTGCAGACCAGCGGCAGTCTGCATAACTTAGCGAGACCTTGTCTCAAAAAAAATTTAAAAGAAAAAATGGGATGGGGGTGCAGCTCAGTTGTCCAGCACTTGCAGAGCATGCAGGTGCCAGGCCCTGGGTTCAACCCCCAGTACAGCAAAAATAAATAAATAAATAAATAAATAAATAAATAAATAAATAAATAAATGCAGTGCCCACTGGCAGGGGCGTCCTAGGGGCCAAGGGCTCCTGAGTGAACAGTAGAGTGCAGATGGGAGCTGTGACCTTTACAGCCCTTTGCGGCTGATGAGAAAAGGAATGTTCCAGGGGAAAGTTCTGCAGGGATGTGGCTCTTCTAAAGAGTCTTTGAAATGTTTTATTTTAGGAGCAGATGTTAAAAACTAAGCCACTATCTCACACCCTTTAATGCTAACATGCCACGAAATTCAATGGTGCAGAAGATACCTTGAAATTCTCAATTCAAACATGTTATCTGTTTGCAGCTTCCACAACCCTCCCCAGTTGAAAGAACTGGCCCGGGAGCTGCAGCATTAATTTTATTTTTGCTTTATTTTTCCATATCATACTTTATGCCAGACTCATTTACCAAATGCCATCATTTGTAGCACTACTGTTTCAGAGATGATAAGTAAATTTAGCTTCCATTTCCCAGCCCCTGCAAAGACAAGGGGTTTTTGTTTTTGTTTTTTGTTTGTTTGTTTGTTTGCTTGCTTGCTTTTCTTGTTTTGTTTTTTGTTTTTTTGTGGTACTAGGGGTTGAACTCGGGGCCTCGCACCTGCATGCTCTGCAAGTGCTGGACCACTGAGCTGCACCCCCAGCCCATTTTTTTTACTTTTCTGAGACAGGGTCTCACTAAGTTACACAGACTGCCTCTGGTCTCGAACTTGCGATCCTCCTGCCTCCACCTCCCGAGCTGCTGGACAAGGGTTCTTTTTTAAAAAACAGTTTTGCTCCTTTTTTGAATAGAGAACACAATGTCATGTTCAAAATTTAAAATGTCCTCAGGTTATACTGTAATCTCACTCTCCACCCACCTCTAAGACTAGGCTCCCTGAAGGTCCTTTAGACCTGAGCCTAACCCTGTACCAGACCAATCCCTTCCCTCTCATGGGACATGAACTATTTTTCCGAAATTCCCGTTCCCATTAACCAAACAGCAGGGAGAGCCCTCTAAGTCAGTTCGTACTGGGATACTGGGTTCATTCTAAGGGCTGTATCTCAAATGTGCAGTTGTATCATAAATTATTTAACCAGTTCCCTCTCCATAGAAATTGAGAGGTTTTATACCAACTTGTGCTATTATGGTCAATGCTGCAATAAATCCCTTGTATGTATATTTTATATTAATTTTGTACATATGACTAAATTTCTAGAAGTCCAATTTCTAGGTCAAGGGTTTGTACATTTTTGTTGTGGCAGATATTATAAAATTGATCCCTAAACGTTGTACCAATTTACACTCCCTCAGCAACGTATCCAAGAATGCTCCCCCCCATGACCTCAATAACATGTAGCACAGATTCTATCATTTTGCCAACAGAAGGGTGAAACTATGTGTAGTTTTCTCATTCTCCGTTAAGTGGAAAGCTATTTGTGCTTCCTTTTCAGTGAATAGTCAAGCTCACATCCTTTGTCCAAATTCCATGGCCGATGGACTTTTCCATATTGATTTGTAGCTACTCTTTATATCTTAAGGCCATCAGCCCCTTGCTCTGGGTGTTTCCCTGGGAAGTAGACCCCTAGATTCAAGTTTGCTTGCAGGGATTTGTTGAGGGGTGCTATGGGGGCCCACCATCAAGGAACCGAGGAAGAAGAGCCAGCAGAGTTGCCCCTCATTGAGGCAAAAGGGCTGAGCTTTAATCTGTCCTTCCTCCCCCCAGTCTCAAATGTGACCTTGGGAAGTGGGCACAACCTTGGCAAAGATGCTCTGGTGGCCCAAGGACAGTCCTGGGAGGCTTTCATGAGCCTCAGGAGCCAGGGACAGCCCTCCATTCATCCTTCATGTTCCTGGCCACTAAGGGGAATTGCGAATATTTTAGATTTGTTCATATTTTTGCAATCCTTTTTCACTTAATGCCTCATGTAACCTCATACTCTTAAAGAAAGGGCAATTTCATTTTGAGGACTTTATTCAAAGGCAGTAATCAGATCTGTGGACAAGTGAGATGTTCAGCTAGAGAGCCTGAACATTTGCAATACCCACATGCCCTCTAGATTTGCGATCACATTCACAGTAGATGCTTGTCTATTTCCCTGAAGCTTCTACTATTAATTAATAGCTTTTTGATGACTATTTTGAGCTGGCAAGAGAAATTTTTTATCATTGGATTTTAATTTGCATGCGTTTGAGTGGTAAGGGGAACTCATTTCCCAAGTTCTTTGGCCATTTGGGTTTTTTCATTTATGTATCTCTTTTTTTTGGGGGGCGGGGGTAGTGCCAGGGATCAAACCCAGGGCCTTGCAGATGCCAGTCAAACACACTATCACCGAGCTACACCTTCAACTGTCTTACCTGCTCTTTCCTGCCCTTTCTCTTTGGGATCCTCTTGCCTCCCGAAGGCTGTGGAGGAGCCCTCTTTATACTAAGGAAGCCACCATAGGCTCTCAGTACAATGCAGAGCAGGCACGATCCTCTCGGTGGCTAGGACCACAGGTGGCGGATGCTCAAGTGAAAACCGCCTTGTCCCATAGCTCAGGAAGAGGGGTTTCCCGCAGTCCCACCTGGTCCACATGGAAGAGGCTGGAATGGCACCTCCAGGGCCACATCATTGCCAAGTCTCCTTATGGGGAACCCTGTGGTTCTGGAACATGGCCCAGGAGCCTGCGCGGGCTCTGAGGTGGTGGAACCAGGGCTTTTGTTTGGCCTGGTCTACAACCACCAGATTAACAGCACCAATGTCTCCCAAAGCCTGTCTTGCTAGTGGGACCGCAGCCCCACGCCGGGCTCCCCTGTGAGTGCCGGTCCACTCTGGAGTCTTACTGGCCTCTGGTGTAAGGCCCCCTGGGAGGATGGGGTGCAGAGGAGGTGTGGCTATGGGGAGCCATTGGGGGCGAGACCTAACAGGAGGAACTTGTAGGGCAGGAGCCTAGAGGAGCCGCAGCCGCAGGTGGCAGGCAGCAGCCAGGTAAGCCTGCTGGCTGAGGGGCCCCTAACCCACCTGAGAGCCTCAAGCGACGGCAGATAGGGTCAACTTCTGCCAAAAGAGAAGAGATGATTGCCTGCCGATGGCGGATCCAGCCCCGGCTCTAGGGCCTCCATGCCGGCAGACCCAGTTTAACTGCATGAAGCCTGGAATCCGTTCCTGCTCACTGACCTTCCGGAGCTGGCTTCCTTCACTGAGAGCCACCTGCTGCCCTGACCCCATCTGCACTGCGGCGTCTGCGCGCTGTCCAGTGGGGCCCCTTCCTCAGGACATGCTTTGCACTCCCAGTCAGTCTCACTCTCGATGGGTCAATCTCTAGGGGCAGGCCACGAGGAACCACAAAGAACCCCCACACACACTCGCACACATGCGCCCTTCCTGAACACACGGAGCCCTGAGGCCAGGAGGGGATGGAAGGCAATGCCACTGGCGGGCGAAGGCACTAGAGCGACGCGGCTTCCCCAGCCCGCGGTCCCCGCCACGCACCTGCAGGTTGCTGTTGACACGCTCAGCTCCGCACTTGTTCATGCGCAGATCACATCTTGAAAAACAGTCAAAGAAATTGCAGTCTTCATCTCTAGTGCAGTTTTGCTCAAGGATCTCCCTCATTTTAGGTTCAAAAAAGGCCATGTCCACATCAATAGCCACCACCTGCGATCGAAATAGCATGTTGTTGTTGTTATTAGGTGCCTTCGAGTCGAATCCGACTCAGAGCGACCCTCCTGTTTCGGGATTGCCTCTTTGCCGTGGGAGTGGGTTGCCACATCCTTCTCCCATTTTGCAGTGCTGGGAATCGAACTCGGGACCTCAGAGACTTCAGAGCAGCACTCTACAAACTGAGCTAAATCCCAGCCCACCGAAATAGCATAGTAGAGTCAAATGACACCAGGGCTCAGCAGAGGGAGCCCAGCTGTGGCTCCTCCTCCTGGACTGGGGGTCACTGTCCAGGCTACAGGTGACCCCAGGACTCTGTGGGCCAGGACAAAGAGCCCAGGTCTCACCCTGGGGGGTGGCTTGCCTCCTCCCAGAGTTTACCTGTGTTTTCTTTGATACAAGCAATTTCATAGGTCTATTCCAAAGTTTTAGCTGCGAAAAGAAACTTTGTATTACTAGTGAAAGCCTAGGACTTGGAACTGCAACCATAAAGTATCACTTTCAGTCTCTTAATATTTTCTCAGTTTTAAAAGTAGAATCCCTGCTGGGAGTGGTGGCCTACCCTTGTAGTCCCAGCACTTAGGAGGCTGAGGCAAGAAGACCGTGAGTTCAAGACTAGCTTGGGCTACATGCTGTTGCTGTTAGGTGCCGTCGAGTCGGTATCCGACTCACAGCGACCCTGATAGGGTTTTCAATGGCTATTTCAGGATTGCCTTTGGAGTGGATTGCCGGGTCCTTCTCCCATTTTTGCGGTGCTGGGAATCGAACTCGGGACCTCAGAGACTGCAGCACAGTGCTCTACCAACTGAGGTAAATCCTTAGCTCATAGGGAGACCCTATCTCAAAATAGGAAAGGAAGGAAGGGAGGGAGGGAAGGGAAGGAAGAAAGGAGGAAGGGAGGGAGGGAGGAAATGCCTTTCTGAAATGTCTTAAAGATGAATTTTCCTTCTGTTCCTTTATCACGTTGGTCTGGTCTCTAATCTTCGTCAGTCTACATAACAAAAGCAATCATAAAGCATACTGATGTTTACTTGGAAATAGTAAAGCGCTAAAATGCGAAGACATGTCCCCAGCAATGTGTGGGCACATTCAAAGAGGCTAAGGTAAGGGGAAGTTTTAAAAGATAAAAATGAGGAGGATTGCATCAGATAATGTGAGACAATAAGCCTTGGTCACAATGATTCACAGCAAGCATGGTGTCAGGCCAAGGTTGGAGAGAGTTCTCGGGCAGATGTCCCTGTAGATGAACTTTTTGTAGAAGGTGGCAGTGGTCTCCGTTCAAGCTTGAAATTTAGACAATCTTCTGTGAAGGTTACTATCACGCACTTCCTTCATGATGGCCTGGCTTTACTGACTTGTTGTTGTTGTTGTTAGATTTGGCAGTGATTCCGTTTTAATTCTGAAAATTTTCACATTTCTTTCACATCATCAAGGGTCAGAATCATAAAAGGTGTGAGGCAAAGATAACCCATCGCTGTGGCTGTAAGCAATAACATGAAGAGGCTATGCCAGTGGCCAGTGTGTGTGGCTGAAACGGGTAGGCAGTGCCGAAATTCTCCATCTACAACATGTGTTACCCAAGTCAGATGGTTTCCAACTAGTGAACCCTGGAAATTGGAAGCTCAGACTCCGAAGGGTCTGTATGGACCCCAATCCACAGTCAGTCAATGAAGAGAATGTGACGACCCCCCACCACCAGAATTTCAGATTTTTCAGATTCTTCTTCCTGGCTTCAAACCAAATAGGCATCAAAATCAGAAGAAGAATAAATTATGCAGTTTCCCCCGCCACCTGGATATGGCAGAGACAAGACGAGCTCCAATCTGCAAGCACCTGGAGTCTGCCCAAGTCTAGCGGCTTACAGCTCCGAGGTATTAAGAAGCTATTAGAAAACGTGACGGATCTGACGAGGTTGATTGCACCTCGCAAGCCTTCACAGGTCGGTGTCGAAACGTCAGCCTTCCCTTCCCCTTTTGGAAGGACCTCAGGAAAGGGCTCGTTTGTTGGTATCCATGTCTCCCAGATTCTACAGTGTTGGGAGGCACGTTCCCTGGTTTTTTATTTTGATTTTGATTCAAGATTGATGCTAGAAGGCAAGAAAATTTCTTGGGGATTATTCAGTAAAACAGAGTAGGAGGGAACATAATGTATTTCAAAATATGTGCAGAATAATGAAAATAAAGAGTAGGGAACTTTCCCTAACTTTTGCCTAATAAGTAATTCAGGCATGGCAAACAACTTATTATTTTAATCAATCTTTCCTATCTTACTATTTAGCCAAAATAAATTGCTAATTGCATTATTTAGCCTGGTTAATGCACTAAAAGTGAACAAGGGCTATGCTAATGAGCCTATTGTCTTTATAATTTATTACTGGTGGTAATAAAGACCCTTCTCCTCTTTCTGTAGTTTCTGGCAATTCTCCCCAGCCTCCCATGGGCTCCTAGATAGAATTTCAGCTCCTTGCTCCTTCTCTGCCTCATTTCTGATGGTTTTCTTCTCATCTCCCAGGGAGAGCGAGATTTATTTTTTTAATTTATTGTGCAGCCTAGAATGAATTACAGCTCTTGTGAGCACAACCCTATGTACCTAAAATAAGGACAGTAACAAAACAGAGAATCGTGCACGACGTTTCTTAACGTCAGGAGAACCATAAAATTCTTCCTGCGTGAAATTGCCTAAATTGCATCATTCTCTTCCAAGTTCCTCCAGGCATCAAAGTAGAAAGATGGATGAGAATTATGCCAGTCTCCACGGAACGGGGTGGCTCCTATTCCATCCTCCACCTTCGCTCTCTAGAACAGGAAAACATTGTCTGCTTGAAAGCAGTGCTTGATGGCCATAGTTTGGGGTCACCTTTGTTTCACAGTTGTCCAATTTGCAATCACTGGATAAGCTCCCAAGACCTGCAGGGGCAACCAGCCTGCAGACCAGTGGAGACTTGGGCTCTTCGATGCTTGTGCCTCCTCCGGAAGGACGCCCTCTCTCCTCAGGGCAGCTGGGCTCAGGAGGACCCAACCCGGGTGGCTGAGTGCAGTAATTCTCAAATCTGAGCACATGCTAGGACCACCTGGAAGGTAACTTCTTTGTAGGGAGAGTCTCGCCATATATCCCTCACAGGCAGGCCTCAAACTTCTAATCCTCCCGCTTCAGCCTCCGGAGTGCTGGGATTACAGTTGTGTGCCACCATGCCCAGATGGAAAATAAAACACTTTGTTTGTTTGTTTGTTTGTTTTGTTTTGTTTTGTTTTGTTTTGCAGTACTGGGGGTTGAACCTAGGGCCTTGCACCTGCATGCTTTGCAAGTGATGGACCGCTGAACTGCGCTCCCAGCTTTTCTTTCTTTTTTTTTTTTTTCTTTATGTTTTGAGACAGGGTCTCACTAAGTAACGCAGACTGCCTCTGGTCTCGAACTTGCGATACTCCTGCCTCCGCCTCCTGAGCTGCTAGGATTACAGGCGTGCGCCACCATGCCTGGCTGGAAAGTAACACTTTTTAAAAACACAGATTGCTGTGGCCCACCTCCAGAGTCTCAGGCTTGGTAGGTATTGGGTGGAGCCCCAGAGTCTGCATTGTTAAAACCTCTGAGGATGTGGCTATTGCTGGTTTCCACTGAAAAGTTGCAAAATCTTAAGTAAAAAAGATAAAGAACTCCTTGTACTTGTCTGTGACAAGTCTAGCAGCTGCTGTTGTTGTTGTTGTTGTTGTTGTTGTTGTTAGGTGCTGTCGAGTCGGTATCCGACTCATAGCGACCCTCTGTACAACAAGGGAAACACTATTGTCAGGACTTCTCTGCTGTCCATAGGGTTTTCAATGGCAGATTGATTTTTGGGAGGGGGTTGCCAGGTCCTTCTCCCAAGCCTACAGCTTCTGGTGTTCCCAGGCGGTCTCCTATCCAGGTACTAACCAGGCCCGACCCTGCTTAGTTTCCAAGATCTGATGGGATCGGATGCCACAGGGCTACAGCTGCAGGCCAGCCACTTAAAGCTTCGAGTTATTAAGAAGCTATTAGAAAACGTGATGGATCTGAAGAACTTGATGGCACCAGGTTCTTGCAGATTCCGGGTCTGTGACAAGGATAAAGCAGAGCAGGTTGGTGATGGGGTTCCTCCTGCCCCCGCCATCCTCCTCCCTCCCCACTCCAGCACTAATGCAGACGTAACACCCTGCCAAGGCTCAGCACCATCCCGGGGTGCGGGCAAGAAGTGCAGAGTCAGGGTGTCACTGAGCAAATGTTGCACCTGCCTCCCAGGCCCAAGATGCTGGGCCCAACGTGGAGGCCCCACAAACCAGTAATGGGACCATCAGCAAATGCACAGCTAGAAAGATCTGATGTCGCCCCATCTTCAGGGGGCCTCAACAGCCCCAGCTCCTTCACAGGGCAGGCATCCTCTTGAGTCCCTCCTCTCGTAACCCCGAGCTCCATTCACTGATATTCAGTACACCTGCTGGATGGGTATCGAGCAGCTGAGTCATGAAAACTGGCTCCTGGCTGCCCTGGGGACCCAGGGTGGCCATGTCCCCACCTCAGGTGGCCACGTCTCCAGGACTACTACTTCTACTTCTTCTTCTTCTTCTTCTTCTTCTTCTTCTTCTTCTTCTTCTTCTTCTTCTTCTTCTTTTGCTGTATTGGGGGTTGAACCCACGACCTCATGCCTGCATGCTCTGCAAGTGCTGGACCACTGAGCTGCACCCTCAGTCCATTTTTTTACTTTTTGAGACAGGGTCTCGCTAAGTTATGCAAACTGCCTCTGGTCTCGAACTGCAATCCTCCTGCCTCCGCCTCCCGAGCTGCTGGGATTACAGGCGTGCGCCACTGTGCCCAGCTCTCTCCAGGACTTCTTTGAGATAAAGAGCAACTGCCCTCCTCTCCTCTGCACAGACTTTCTGCCCAATAGGTTACGAAGCCTTGGCCAAGATGGCAATGTCACCTCAGGCCTAAGAAATGAAGGGGGTCAGGCAGTGGGATCTGCACCCCTTATACCTCTGCCCTCATCTGAGAGGCAACGCAGGGCTCGGGGCAATGCAGCAGGACTGAGCACCTCCAGGGCTCCCTGCCTGGTGAGGAGACCCTCCTAGGACCTGCCAGAACCTCTCCAATAGGGCCATTCCATACTTTAAGAGCCCCCTGGCTTATCAGGGCATTTGGACAATGCAGTGAGGACAAGATGCTACGGTGCCCTTTGAAGGGACAGAGGCTTGATCAGACAGGGGTTTGTGTGGCTGGAGAATTTTGTTCTCTAGATTTCAAGCTGCTTTAAGAAAGCCATGTCACTCTGGTGCCAACTCCCATGGAAGCTGGCAGCAACTGTACCTTCTTTTTGTCCTTCTATAACAGTCTGCCATTGAAAACCCTATGAGGGTCGCTATGAGTCAGATACCGACTCGTCGGCACCTAACAACAACAACAACCACATATCCTAACCGGGATGAAGAATATGACTCTACCATGCCCTCTATAGGGGCTGGGATTTAGCTGTGCAGTCTCTGATGTCCTGAGTTGGATTCCCAGCACCGCAAAAATGGGAGAAGGATGTGGCAACCCATTCCCAAGGCAATCCCAAAGCAGTCAACCATTGAAAACCCTATGGGTCAGAAATGACAACTCGGCACCTAACAACAAGAATGTCCTCTATATCCTAACTGGGAGGAAGACTATGACTCAACCATGGCCATCCCCGTGATGACCTTTCACCGGCCAGGACCTGAAGTGCAAGAACAGCCTGCTGCCAGACAGGGCAGCCAGAGCCCTGCCCTCCCCAGGGCCTGCCCCACGTCCAGTGTCCCCACTTCCTCTTGGGAGGCCCAGCCTCTGACCTGGCAGGCGACACGTCCTGCATTAGGGGACAAGCACTTTAGCCTAGTGGGAAAGATGGGAATTATAGGAAAACACGGTCCTCTTGCCACTTTTCCTCCATCTCGGTGGTCTCTCAGCCTCCAGCGTGGGCGGTCAAAGAGCTCCTTCCCTCTACAGACGGCCAGTGGGGGACATCTCCCCGACCCTCACAGGTCCCTGGGGGTGGCACTGGAATGCCATGTGGAATGGGAATGAACTAGAACCTCTGCAGGAGAAAAGTACCAGGCCACATTGCCTATGACCACAGGGCACAAGTGGTCTGCACCTGTGTGCCCCAGCAGCCGCCCTCTGCAAGCCTCGGAGACCCTCAGGACAGCCAGCCTGTGCCTTCGCTCCAAGTAGCCACCCAGCTGCCTGAGGGCACCACAGCCTCCCCTGCAGGCCTCTGTCCCCTGCAGGCTCCCTCCGTGCCCTCCCACTCTCGGGCTGAGAGATGCAACATCTGCAAGGCCAGGCCGTGGGGCCCCAAGGCTGCCCCAGGTGCCCGTGGCCTCCTCAGAAGGCCACACCACCAAGTGCAGTGGCGCACACTTGTAATTCCAGCACTTCAGGAAGCAAAGGCAGGAGGATCACAAGTTCGAGACCAGAGGTAGCCTGCGTATCTTAGCGAGACCCTGTCGCAAAAAGTTAAAAAAAGAGTGGGAGGGGGGACTGGGGGCGCAGCTCAGTGGTCCAGCCCTTGCAAAGCATGCAAGCTCGAGGCCCTGTGTTCAACCCCCAGTACTGCAAGAAAAGGAGGAGGAGGAGGAAGAGGAGGAGGAGGAGGAGGAGGAGGGGGAGGAGGAAGAAGAAGAAGAAGAAGAAGAAGAAGAAGAAGAAGA
>VMDO01021133.1:0-36043 GCA_007922755.1 Pedetes capensis
AATTCTCCCTATCCAGGAGCAGGGGAGGTCTTTCCATTTTTTAGTGTCCTCTGCTATTTCTTTCTTTAATGTTTTGAAATTTTCCTTGTAGAGATCTGAAGGGTCTTTGGTTAGATTGATTCCAAGGTATTTAATCTTCTGGTGGGTTATCATGAATGGTATCTTTCCTGAAATTTCCTTCTCTTCTTGTTTGGAATTGTTATGAAGAAAGGCTATTGATTTTTGTATGTTAATTTTGTAGCCTGCAACTTTGCTGAAGGAGTTAATTAGATCCAGAAGTTTTTTTATTGAGGTTTTGGGGTCTTTCAAATATAAAATCATATCATCTGCAAATAATGATACTTTGACCTCTTCCTTGCCAATCTGTATCCCTTTGACTTCTTTCTCTTGTCTGATTGCCCTGGCCAGAACTTCAATTATTATGTTGAATAGAATAGGAGAGAGAGGACATCCTTGTCTTGTTCCAGATCTAAGAGGAAATGGTTTTAGTTTTTCTCCATTTAATATAATGTGGGCTGTAGGTTTGTCATAAATGGCTTTTATGAAATTAAGGTATATTGTTGTGTTGTTAATGCTGTCCAGTTAGGTCTGACTCATAGAGACCCTCATAGGGTTTTCTTTTTCTTTTTTTTTTTTTTTTTTTGCGGTACTAGGGATTGAACCCAGGGCCTCGCGCCTGCATGCTCTGCAAGTGCTGGACCACTGAGCTGCACCTCAGCCCTTTTTTTTTTTTTACTTTTTGAGACAGGGTCTCGCTAAATTACGCAGACTGCCTCTGGTTTCGAACTTGCGATCCTCCCACCTCCGCCTCCCGAGCCACTGGGATTACAGGCATGTGCCACCACACCCGGCCCCAATGCAAGGTGATTTTATGATAAACTTAATCACTTCAACTATCTCTGCATATCTAATTATAAACATATTCAATTTTATACTATATTCTTGAAGCTTTGTTAACTGATAAATTATTTTTATTGGAAATTTTTAATGTACATCTTAATGTGATTCATTCTGACATGCTTTTCATTGTGACATTTCCATATATGCATTTTGATAAACATTATTCATATAGGTTACCCCTTACCCTTCCCTATGCTTCCCCCCCTCACCCTTTCCAACTAAGTTTCCCATCTAAATCTTCTTCATCTTTTACTTAATAGTATTTTTCTATATGTCCTTGGGTTCCAGTTCTGTTTAAGAGAGAAACTTTTCCCGTAGTGCTCTTTGTTTTTATCGTGTTAGAACAATTACATGCATTTTCTAGACCATTTATATTGACATCCCCCTTGCCCTTTTATTATGATCTGACCTTTGAATAGGATTTTTCCTTCTTATAATTTTGAATCAGCTCCCTCATACCTCGTAGGGTTTTCAATGGCTGATTGTTTCGGGAGTGGACTGCCACATCCTTCTCACATTTTTGCGGTGCTGGGGATAGAACCCAGGTCCTCAGAAAGTGTGGTGCAGCACTCTACCAACTGAGTTAAACCTCAGCTCCCTGAAAAGATATAGGTCCCTAGATATTAAAGCCAGAAGCTTAATTAACCACTCTAAAATAAGAAAATTCCCAACCAGGCACCATGGTGCAGGCCTGTAATCCTAGTCACTTGGGAGACTGAGGCAGAAGGATTATGAGTTCAAGGCTACAGGCAGCCTGCACAACTTAGTGAAATCCTGTCTCAAAATAAAAAATAAAAATAGGGTTGGCAGTACATCATAGGGGTGGAGCACTTGCCTAGAGGCCATAGGTCAACTCCCAGAACTGGAAAAAAAAAAATTCCTAGAGTGAAGTTTACACTATTAAGGGCAGTTTTCCCACTAAGAAAATGCCCTAAATCTGAAACATTTTAGCACTTGGTTCATGGATTCTTTTTTGGGTTTTGGGAGACAAGAAGTCAGAAAGCTATTGCCTATTCCATACTATCCATTCAAAAACCTCCATGATCCCATAATGTCAAATATGTGGTAAAACTTAGTTAGTGCAACCAAAACAAAATTGCTAGGTCTGTCCATGCTTACAGTGCTCTGGACATACTCTGATAGCCACATGAGCTGGGAATAAGGAATTCTTCCACTATAACTCTAGCCAGTTACACATCCCAGAAGACAAGGCCTGGATCCAAGTCTTCCTGATGTGCCAGGATGCAACTGAGAGGGCCCCTGGGGCCTTTTTAAGAAAACTAATTTGACTCATTAGGGACTCTAATGGTCCCATGTGTAACATAACTTCTTTCATTAGTCAGACAAATGCAAAGGGTACTCTTGGCCAAAAGATAAATCTGTAATCTCTGAGGAGCTATGATTCCTTTTTCTGCTCCCTAAATCAGCCAATGTTATGCAATTTAATCATGATTTTTTTCTCTTTTCCCTGTGTCCATCTCAAGTGTGATGATATTGATGTTGATATTGATATTTATTGCCTTTCATCTGCAAGGTATGACAGAACATTACAGATCACCAAATTTTGGTTCCTATCATATGGATCACAGGACCCATACTTGTAACTCTCCCCACAAGACATTTCAAATACAGATCCAAGTTTACTTTCCATTACCCCTAAATTAATAGTCAAGAATCTATGAATTGCTGGGTGTGGTGGCTGTAATCCAGCACTGGGAGGCAGAGGCAGGAGTACTATGAGTTTAAAGCCAGCCTGTGCTACATGGCCAGAACTCGTCTCCCAAAACCCAAAAAAGAATCCATGAACCAAGTGCTAAAATGTTTCAGATTTAGGGCTTTTTGTAGTGGGACAATTGCTCTTAATAGTGTAAACTTCACTCTAGGAATTTTTTTTTCTAGTTCTGGGAGTTGACCTATGGCATCTAGGCAAGTGCTCCAAGCCTATTTTTATTTTTTATTTTGAGACAGGATTTCACTAAATTGTGCAGGCTGCCTGTAGCCTTGAACTCATAATCCTTCTGCCTCAGTCTCCCAAGTGACTAGGATTATAGGCCTGCACCATGGTGCCTGGTTGGGAATTTTTTGATTGCATTATTCAACTAGAATTTAAAAGGCTAACTATAATTATAGGTTTCTTTTCTTTTATGGTTTTCCTTTATTTAATTTGGAGATGGAGTCTTACTATGTAATCCAGGCTGGCCTTGAAGTTAGGATCCTCTTGCCTCAGACTCCTGAGCACTGGGATTAGAGGGTGCACCTGGATTTAATTATGAGTAGCACATGCCTGTAATCCCAGCATTTAGGAGGCAGGAGGATCACAAATTCTAGGCCATCGTGGGTTATATAGTGAGACTCTGTCTCCAAACATGAGAAAAAGAAAAAGAGAAAAAGGAAAGAGAGAGAGAGAGAGAGAGAGAGAGAGAGAGAGAGAGAGAGAGGAAGGAAGGAAGGGAGGGAGGGAGGGAGGGAGGAAGGGAGGGAAAGAAATCCTACCCACTCTGACAGATTTACAAAAGACTTGGTTGTTGCCTGTTTCAAAATTAGATGATAATATATGCTGGGGACTTTGCTAAGCATTTCATGTACTTTGGCTTACTTAATACTCAGCTATGTAAGGCACAAAGGGATTAAATAATATGCCCAAGGTCACTCAGAATTTTTCAGTATAGAGCTGAGAAGTTTGCTTGTATTAAAAATATTTTTTGAACGCCTGTAATCCCAGTGGCTCAGGAGGTGGAGGCAGGAGGATCACAAGTTCCAGACCAGAGGCAGTCTGCGTAACTTTGCTATACCCTGTCTCAAAAAGTAAAACAAACAGGCTGGTGGTGCAGCTCAATGGTCCAGCACTTACAAAGGATGCAAGCGCGAGGCCCTGGGTTCAACCCCCAGTACCACAAAAAATAATAATAATAATAATTTTTTTTCACTATGCAGCCAGTGTGGGATCCCTATTCTGCATGGAGAAAACTGTGGTATCATAGTCAAGAAGACAGTTTTTCTTTCTATTCTACCTTGTATTGTACTGTATTTTCTTGTACCCTAAATACAATATAACTGCCCAAAATTATACTATATTTTAGATTGATTAATATTTCAAGCACAACTTTATTGTAGTTTTTTAAATTTTCCTGGAGCTTCTAATCGTCTTTTTTTCTTCCTTGAGAGGAAGAACATGCTTGCCTCACCGTTATCCAATTATCTTCCAACACTTTATTTATTCTTCCTATAGCATGAGATTTATTCCTTCTTACCAAAGACTTGGATTTGAATTCCTTGTTTCTGAAGACATTCTTTTTGGCTCCCACTGAATTCTTGTTCCAATTTGGAAAAACCTTTTTTTTAGGCCTGTGGCAATAGCAGCCATTTGGAATTTCTATACATTGAACCCTCCTGTTACTTCCATATTTTCTGTTTTCTAGGCCATTTTTTTCTGATTGCCTGCCCTCTTTATTTTTCTTGAGTACATTAAGTAATTTCTTAAGGAAAGGGGTATGAGTCTTTGAACATCTTTATCTTTATCGTGTTCTCCTGCTTGACAGTTTGATTATAAGTTTCCCAACTTTATAACTTCTCTGAAGTTTCACTGGGCAGGTTCACTCCTAATGCTACTACAGACTCTCCTGATTGTATGTGAGATATGAGATAATATCCCTGTGAATCCTAATTCCACAAGAGACAGAGGAGAGGTAGAGAGAGGCCTGTAGTCTGTGTGTGTGTGTGTGTGTGTGTGTGTGTGTGTGTGTGTGGTACTGGGTGGCTGAACCCAGGGTTTCAAGCATACTGCCATGCTAGTAAATCTTTAACAATGAACTCTTTAGGGGAAAAAGTGCATATATACTCAAGTGTTTATATATGTGTGTGTGTGTTTATAAATATAGATGTTTATCAGAAATATGTGTGACATATAATGTACAAATAATAAAGCACACAGTGCTTGTATTATAATATTCATATTTGTTGACTTTTGCCAAACTTTTGTTTCTGTAGCCAACACATGGTTGTGATTGAGTTATGATTTGACAGAGTTGCATCCCAATCTGCTCTTTCCTCAATAAATCTATTGTCATTAAATCTGACATGTGTGTTTTATTTTTCATGATGGTTTTGTTTAACAAGCAGCTTGCAAAATTCCTGAAAACTTATTCCTGAAAGCCCTCACAAACTGGTACATAACAACTTCTGCATACTATTTCCTATAAATTCTACTTCTCCAACCTGGGAGACAAAATGAGGGCTCATCTATTTTTATCATTCAAATAATACTTCTCTAATAATGTGAACATCTCTTTCTTCTCTGTAATCTTCTTTCTGATCCCCTTTCTACTCATTCCTCCACACACATGCTCTAAGAAATTCATACACCTCAAGGACTAAGTGGTCCACTTTGCTTATTATCACTTCCAGAGGAGAAAAACAAAAAATCCAGCTCAGTCAACCAAAATGGCACAATGGGCTGGGGCTGAGCCGTTGCTGGTGTCACAGCCACATGATGGCACTATTGAAACATGGGTATTGCAGCTGCCTCAGTACCCCTCCACCACCACTTTTTATCTCAAGATAAAAAATAAGAAAAGGGGATGGGGTACAGCTCAGTGGTAGAGTACCTGCAAAGTATGCTTTTGTTTAATTTTTCTTTTTGCAGTACTTGGAGGTTGAACTCAGAGCTTCACGCATGCTTCGCAAACATTCTATTACTGAGCTGCACCCCAGCCCATTTTTGTTTTGTTTTTTACTTTTTTTGTTATTCTGAAGACAGGATCCTGCCAAATTATGCAGGCTGCCTCTGGTCTTGAACTTGTGATCCTCTTGCCTCAGCCTCCAGAATCACAGGAATTACAGATGTGTGGCACCATACACGGGTCCATTTGTTTAATTTTTAAAATGGCAATCACTAAGTCTGATTTAGCAATAGATTTGACAGAGAAGAATGACTTCTTCAATAATGTATTCATACAACGGACTTATTCCATAAACTGAATGCATTAAACCTATAGCTCCAAGGATTTGCTATAAATAAAATTAAGGTACATATTCAAATGATAATACACCAGGAAATACATTCTTTACAATGATTTAAACTTAAGATAAAACATTTTAGCTGAGTGCGGTGGTGCACGCCTGCAATCCCAGCAACTCAGGAGGCAGAGGCAGGAGGATTGCAAGTTTGAGACCAGAGGCAGTCTGCATAATTTAGTGAGACCTTGTCTCAAAAAGTAAAAAAAAAAAAAAAAGGGCTGGCGTGCAGCTCAGTGGTACAGCAATTGCAAAGCGTGCAAGTGCGAGGTCTTGGGTTCAATCCCCAGTACTGCCAAAAAAAGAAAAAAAAAAAAAAAAAGATAAAACATTTTGAGATATCCATGTAAAATGTTCAAGGGATACTATGTTTTTCAAAATTCTTTAGGGATTACATGTGCAAAGAATTTTGAAGACCTCTGTTCTAAAAAACCAGGAAACCAGCTTAAGTAATTTAAGCTCTTCATTATGAAAATATAACAATATGACTTACAGCTACAATTAACTATGGAAAGAGAAGGATGTAAAAGAACATCTCAGTAAAAATGCAACCTTAACTAAACTAACATTTTTCTTACATTTCCTTAAATTTTTACTCTTGAGTCTAATCAATTGTGGGTTTCTGTCTGTTAAAAATAGAATTTGGCTAGAGAACACACTGAAGCCTTCAATCTCACCAATTTTCTGCCTCTTTGTTTATGCTGTAGGTGGGAAGTGACTGGTGCTTAAACTCTTGTTTTCCCAATATTTAAGCCTATTAAACCTATATTTGAAACCCCATAGGAGCAAAATTTTCTGATTACAGTTTTCCGGGTAGTGGTTTTCCTTCTCTGCTAATTATCAAAGATGAAAAATAGCCTTCTGGCCAGTCTTTGGTAGATCCTGCAACTGTTTCTACCCTGTGAAAAAGAAAATTGCAAAGTTACTACCAATCTTTATGCTCCCCCTCCCACCTCCACGGCTTAGCTACCTTAGGGTCCTTTAACAAAATACAATGCAAAATTAATTACTAAGGTTTGATTATATTAAATTGCCAGATGGGTTTACTGACCCAGAGCCAACTGGTTTTTCTACTACCAGAATTTTCCTCCCTGTTTCTAATAACTGAAAAATGTTGAAACATATAAAGACATTGTAAATACTTAGTGGCACAATTTTCTCCACAAATAGTACCCTCTTACCCATTAATTAGCTGCCAGCTGAGAGCAAAATTTAGCCTGAGACAGAGAGACCCCTGAGAATTGGAGGGAGGGAGGAGGAGAGGTGACTACAAAGAGCAAAGGCAGCTGTTTGGAGCCATGAGTGTGCTGGGGACAAATTTGCTACTGCATGAACTTGCCTCTGGCCAGGCCAGACCTTGTGGACAAGGCCCTCTTTAATCCTCACATTTAGCATGGGATGATCTCAGCTCAGGAGAAATATTAAGTTCTTGCTATGTATATATTTGGAGCAAAGGATTAATTTTAATTTTGATTTCTGTGTTTACTTTTTACTTCCTATCTGTTGCGGGTAAAACCCTTCATGTAACAAAACTTATCCCCAACTATACATGTTGGTATGAAAATCAAGCTTTAGAAAAGATATTCTAACTATAGAATTTGAAAGACTTCTCCTATTTTCTTGATATTTTTAATGTCATGTTTGCTTCACCTATATGTTGCATTTGCATTCTATAAGGATTTTTCTTTTGATTCATTTAGGGAGTAAAAATTCCATAAAAAACTTTCTTTAGAGAGAAAAAAACCCCAAAAGGGTAATTACAGGTGTGAGTAGGAATATCTAGTCCTGCCAACAGAGACTGCTAAGCATAGTCAATGCACAATAAATAATTGTTAATGATAACAAAGCTGAAGATATGTGAAGTTAAGGTATGATTCATTATAAATAGATGATGGGACAGTGAACTTGTTACCTAGAAGAAACAACTTAAGGACTCATGTCACATATTTTTAAATGATAAAACAAAAATAAAAAACTTCTCTTGTAAAATAACTCTTCGTGAGCTCAGATTAAATGAAAATTTATCTGCAGTGAAGTGCACATACAGTCACTCAAAAGCACACAGAAACCTTCTCGCCAAATATCTCATACTAATAAGAACACTGAGGTCACTGAGGAAATCACTGAAATTTTGTCCATAGAAAATTCCAGAGTGATCAGTTTTGAGATAATGCCTTACAAATCCATTTTCACCATCATGTAGGAATAAGGAGAATTTTACAAAATCAACATGGCCTACTTCATAACATTTTTTTTTCCCCAGGACTGGGGATTGAACCCAGGGCCTCCTGCATGCTAAGCACATGTTAAACACATACTCTATCACTGAACTACATCCTCAGGCCTAATAAGGATTCTCTCAGTTCCTTAACAGGTACAGTTATATGTAGGATTTCTTTCTTCTCTAGCCTTCCAAGGTTACACTAATAAATATTAAATTATATGCTGGCTTTCTTCTTTAAGGCACCAAATGTACTTTTCCTTGAGAGAAATAACAATGTGTCCAGAAGCAAACTGCGAACCAGAGGACTGACAAGACCATTTAGTATGATACAAGAAGAAATATGTCATAAGAAAGTTGAGGCAAGGAGAAAACATGTGTGAGAAATGTAGCTTGTCCAGAAGTTGAAACTTAAAGCACTCCTTTCTATGTACTCTTTATCAAGGTAGAATGAGTTCCCTCAGAAGCAACATCCCACCTACACAAACCATCCACTGCCCTCCATAGCATAATAGATAGAATGTTTTATAAATGTATATTTTAAAGTGTTAAAGAAAAAAGTGTTCAATGATACTTATTAAAACATGGTAAGGACTTTTTTTTTTTTTTTTTTTTTCCTGTACTAGAGCTTGAACACAGGGCCTCACGCTTGCATGCTTTGCAAGTGCTGGACCACTGAGATGCATGCTCAGCCCATTTTTTCACTTTCTGAGACAGGGTCTTGCTAAATTACGCAGACTGCCTCTGGTCTGGAACTTGTGATCCTTCTGCCTCTGCCTCTGAGTCACTGGGATTACAGGCGCGCCTGGTTTAAAACATGGTAAGGGCTTTATTCAAGACCATAAAGATAGGTATAGGGACCATGGCATTGGGATTTTGTACTAGGCAGAGAGGTTGAGCTCAACTCCAAGACAGCATGGGCAAGTAGGAATTTATAGCTAAGGATCAGGACAGAGATGGGATGAATGTCAGTAAGTGGAAGATTACTGAGGATGCATCAGGGATACAGGGGATTCTGGGTAAAATGACCTAACAGAATTCTTATCAAAGACAGATCAGGGTGATCAGACTGACCTGAGTGATGGTGGAAGATGAGGAACCTGATTAGGTATCAAGAATGGGGGATTCTTACTAAAACTGGATTTTACAAGGAAGTGCATAGTTGGGCCTAGGAGAAAGTTTATGAGCCTGACATGAGATGGCTAAAGTGGGAGGTGAAATGGATGGTCTCTAGGTAAGCATATAGAAATAGGAAAAATGATAAATTTATATATTTTGTCTTACATAGAAGTTCATGATATATTAAGTGAAAATAGTTAAATTGAAGAGTAATGTATATAATAAGATTCTATTTCACAGAAAACAAATCCCAAACCTATTCTCTCTCTCTCTCTCTCTCTCTCTCTCTCTCTCTCTCTCTCTCTCTCCTTTTATGTGTGTCTTTGTGTGTGCCTGTAAAATAAGCAAATTATTCCGTTTTGACTATATAATTTATTAAAAGATTCATATTCTTCTTTTAACATTTATACCTTAGACGGCAGGGATAGAACAGACAGATATAATTTATTTTTCTTTATATAACTTTGTACTGTTTGAGTTGTTACAATCAGATTGTATCATTTTTATAATTTGAAAAACACTAAATTAAGGAAAGTATTAAAAAGTTACTTGGGGGCTGAATTATATATTATTTCTAGATTCCACGGTAGTTCAGGGGCTAAGGGTGTAGCTTGGTGGTAAAGCACTTGCCTACCATGCGTGAAGTCCGGGTTTCAATCCTCCAAACCACAAAAATAAGTAATCAGCTGTGTGCTATGACACACACTTGTAATCCCAATGACTAGTGAAGCTGATGCAGAAAGATCACAAATTTGAGGCCAGAGGCAGCCTGTGCAACTTAGTGAGGAATCTGTCTCAAAATAAAAAAGGGGGATGAAGATGCAACTCAGTGGTTGGGCACTTATTGAGCATATATGAGGCCCTGGGTTTAGTCCATCAGTTGTTGTTGTTGTTAGGTGCCCTCAAGTTGGGTCCAACTCATAGTGACTCTATGTACAACAGAGAAAAACACTACCCAACATTGTGCCATGCATGTGATCTTTTTATGTTTGAGCCCTTTGTTGCAGACCCTGTATTTCTTCTCATTTTGAATCATGCCACATCAAAAACTAGAGATCCTACGGACTTTACTCCATTCCTATCATTAATGTCAACTCTACTTTTTAAGCGGCTTTTCCCCAGTCATCTGTTGAATGCTGTCCAGTCTGTCGTTGTTGTTGTTGTTGTTGTTGTTGTTGTTGTTGTTGTTAGGTGCTGTGAGTCAGGTCCGACTCATAGAGAACCTATGTACAACAGAACGAAATACTTCCTGATACTGTGCCCTCCTGGGCACTATTGTCAGTGTTTCTCTGCTATTTATAGGGTTGTCAATGGCTAATTGTTTTGAAAGTGGGCTGTTGGTCTTTCTCCCTAGTCTGTCTTAGTCTGGAAGCTCAGCTGAAACCTGTTCACCATGGGTGGCCCGTATTAGGGGGAAAATTCTTGTTATTTAAAGACTCTTTTTGAGAAAAAGTTAAATTTCATGCTGGTTCTGTAAATTTTCTAAAACTTATCTAACTATAAAAGTAATATATGTTCATTTAAGGTAGATTGAAATATATGCACAATAATACAAATAAAATATCCCACAAAGAAAAAAAAATAGGGACTGAGATGTAGCTCAGTGATAGAATATGTGTTTAGCAAGTGCAAAAATCTAGGTTTGATCCCCAGTACAATGAATAAGTAAATAAATAAGTAAATAAATTCCTCCAATAATTTCAGCACCTAGAAATAAACAAGAACATTTGGTGTGGCTGGGTGTTTTGGAGCACATCTGTAATCCCAGCTACTTGGGAGGCTGAAGGAAGAGGACAGAGAATTCAAGGCCAGAGGCAGTCGCACAACTTAGCAAGACTCTGTCTCAAAATAAACAAAATAAAAATTAAAAATAAAAAAGAAGCTGGAAGTATAGCTCAGAGTGTTTGCTTATCATGCATGAAGCCTTGGGTTCAACTCCTCAGTACTACAAAAAAATTTTAGGAATTATAACTATTTCTTGTCTTTTGTTTTCTGTTGTCTACAGATTTGTTGTCTACAGATTGTAAAATGCTATCTGTAACTCATTTTTTAACCTAACAAAAGTTTTTAAAATAATTAACTATCCTTCTTTAGTAGTAAATTAGTGGCAACACTGCAAATTACATCCATTAGAATTAGATTTGGCTAAAGCAAAATAACTGATTTGAACACAAAAGTAGGCATTTCATAAAGGGTGTGGTGGCTCCTTGAAGTCAAGGCTGGCTATACGATTGTAGTATCCAGTGCAAACTAAAAATGTGGGATACTTTGTTCAAAAAGTAGGAAAACATTTCCATTAAAGTACTAACCTGAGGCCAGGTGTGGTGACACACTCCTGTAATCCCAGCATTTGGGGAGCAGAAGGATTGCTGCAAGGCTAGCCTGGTCTACCACGTGAGTTCCAGGCCAGCTGGGGCTACATAGCAAAACTGTCTCAAACCTCTCCTTTCTCCCACCTCACAAGGACTAAATTATAGGATAAGTACGTAGCTCAGTGGTAGAGTACTTGCCTAGTATGTGCAAAGGTGTGGATTTAATACCCAGAACAGAAAAAAAAAAATTCTTCTGAGTTCCCTCTTTTGATTTGTCATAGTGTTTTTTAAATCTTTTACTTAATGTCATTCTGTTTGTCTGTTGTTGTTAGGTGCTGTCAAGTCAGTGTCCAACTCATAGTGACCCTATGTACAACAGGTGAAACACTATTGTTGTGCTTCTCTGTTATTCATAGCATTTTCAATGGCTGATTGTTTTTTGGGAGTGGGTTGCTGGGTCCATCTCCCACGCCTATAGCACCTGGTGTTCCCAGGCAGTCTCCCATCCAAGTGCTAATCAGGCCCAACCCTGCTTAGTTTCCGCAATCTGACAGGATTCGAGGGCACTGTGGTACAGCTGCAGGCTCTTACAGTGAGGCCACTTGAATTCAGAGCTCAGGGAACTATACGTAAATGGGGCGACAAGGAACAGCCATCACGTGCTGATTGCATGAAATCTCTCTTTCTGGAGCACATACATGCTCCCTTGTTTTACCAGATTTCACTTACAAAACATCATTTTGAAACTGAAATTATTAATAGTTTCAAGATAGCAACAGCAGAGTATAAACCACAAGCTGGACCTTTCTGGGGACTGCAGCGTCTCAGCTTTCAGGCCCACGAAACTGGCATGCTCCAGCAAGTCTTCAAGGACTTGGATTTCTTTTACCTTTTTTTTTTTTTTTTTAATACTTGGGGGTTAAACTCAGGGCCTCACACATACTTTTCACGTGGTCTATCACTGGGCTGCACCCCCAACCAATTTTTAAATTTTTTATTCCAAGTCAAGGTCATGCTAAATTATGCAGTCTGTCTCTGGCCTTGAACTCATGATCCTCCTGCCTCAGCATCCCCAGTTGCAGGAACTACAGGTGTGCACCACTCTGTCGGGAGATGTTTTAGCTCCCTCATTCTCTCTGCAGAGATTCTAACCCCAAGGTCATTTCATGATCCCAATTCACTGGAATTCAACATCAGACAAGAGAAAAGGAGAAATGCAATAGTCTTCCATGGGGGCTGAATTAACTCTGGAAGGAGGTGTCACAGAAGCCCAGCTCTGCTTCCATTTCATTAGCCAGAACTTAGTCATAGGCTGCACTTAACTTAAATAAGAGACGGAGCATCTAGTCCTTTTGCCAGATACATTGCCACCATGAAAGAGATAAAAATATTGTTAAGAAATAAAAATGGATACAACCAGACAACCAACAGTCTCTGCTACACCAACCTAGATAAATATTTCATTTAAAGGAAACTTTAATTTTTATTTACGTGGTTTGTTTCAGATATTTCACCATTGTCAACATCATTTACAAACTTTCAATTGTGTCTTGCTTTAAATTTGTCTGTTTGTTTTGAGACAGGGTCTCTCTAGCCCAGGATACCCTGAAACTCACAATCTTCCTACCTCATTGTCGCTAGTGCTAGGATTACAGGCATACACTGTCATGCTTGGCTTTGCTCTCAATCTTTAAGATATCATCCCTAAAAACTTAGTGCACCTCTATGGAAGTTTTTCTCTCTTTATTGAATGAAACTAAATAGTGTGTGTACCTAATTAAACTAGTAATGTTAACCACATAGATTTCCTTTTGAAAATAAGAGTGATGGGTATTGTGATGTGTGCTTATAGTCCCAGCTACTTGGAAAGTTGAGACAGCAGGATCCCTTGAGCCTAGGAGCTCAAGGCCAGCCTGGACAATAACTAACTAAATAAAAACTAACTAACTAAATAAAAATGAAATTGGAGCAATTAAAATGCTTATATTTATATTCAGTCCTGACATAAACACTGTGTGTGACAAAGAATAAATGACCAAAGATGAAGACATGTTAAATTATGTGGCTTTTCTGATCCTCTTATCCTGTACAGGAGTGACACTCAACTTTTTTGGCACCAGGGACTGGTTTTGTGGAAGACAGTTTTACCATGGACCATGGGTTGGGGGCTGGGAGAGGAAGTGATTTGGGATGATTCAAGAGCATTAAATTTATTGTGCAAATACACGTGAAGCTTTGAGCTCACATAGTACTGGTGTGTGGCCTGGGTATTGGGGACATCTGCTGTACAGTACTGTTAATTTACATGTGACTAAATTATCTAAAGCAAACAAGATCTCAGAAACTTATGAAAGCTTGATGATTTTTTTCAAGATTGTTTCTATATACCAGAATAAGTTACTGCTAATATCTGTGAGGGGTCTGGGATTTAGCTCAGTTGGTAGAGCGCCACTCTGCAGTCTCTGAAGTCCCGAGTTCGATTCCCAGCACCACAAAAATGGGAGAAGGACGTGGCAACCCACTCCTGAGGCAATCCAGAAAAAATCAGCCACTGAAAACACTATAAGGGTCGCTATGAGTCGGACATGACTCGATGGCACCTAACAACAACAACAACATCGGTGTACATAATATCATCTGGTATTAATATTATTTATGTCTAATGTTTCATATTTGGATGCCTTCTATAATCTTGATTTAATGTTATCTAATTTCTAATTTCTAATAGGGCTGGGATTTAGCCCAGTTGGTAGAGCACAACTCTGCAGATTCTGAGGTCACGGGTTCAATTCCCAGCACCACAAAAATGGGAGAAGGATGTGGCAATCCATTCCCAAGGCAATCCCGAAACAATCAGCCATTGAAAACCCTACAAGGGTCGCTATAAGTCAGACACGATACACTGGCACCTAACAACAATTTCTAATAGCCTGCAGCGGTAGCATAGTGGCATCCGATCCCGTCAGACCTTGGAAGCTAAGCAGGGTTGGGCCTGGTTAGTACTTGGATGGGAGACCACCTGGAACACCAGATACTGTAGGCTTGGGAGAAGGACCTGGCCTCCCACTCCCAAAAGTCAATCCACCATTGAAAACCCTATGAATAATAGAGGGCTGGGATTTAACTCAGTTGGTAGATCGTAGAGAAGCACTAACAATACTGTTTCACTTGTACGTAGGGTCGCTATGAGTTGCTTACCGACTTGACTGCACCTAACAACAACTTCTGATATTGAGTATCTTGGATGCATTGTCTTGCCTTGAATTAATATTACCTACTTGAAACATGCCAGAATGCAGAACTGAAGTGAGAACTTGTTATTGTTCATGTCTCCATCAGTATTTTTGCATAGCATGTACCAAGCTGTTTTTTAATTGGTGGAAATTAGTTCTCTGGTGTTAGTAATTCAAGACTGAAATAAGTGTTCTAAGCTTATTTTTGTGTTTCTCATTTCTTTGCCAAACTTATCAAATTATTTCCATATGAAAAGAAAAAAACTTCAGCAGCCTCCAAAATATGTACATTTGAAGTAAATAACTGTGAAAGAATTTGCTTATGCTAGCCAGTTTTGAAATTATAAGAACTTGTAATTTATTAAGCAAAATAGTATAATCAGATTCTAAAATAAGACTCTTTTTCTGAATGAATTTGAGTATAATTAGATTTCAGAAATGGAACCACTAAAATTTGAGTATTATGAGCAAACTATTATTCATAGAGTATAGTTCTACATACTCTAACATTTTGTCTTTCACATATAAATATCTGGGTACACGCACCATCTGAGTGCATAAAATTAAACTACCTGAACACCTTTAAAAAATTAGAGTAAAACGTAAAAATCTCTATAAAAAGAAATTCATTAGAGATTTCAAAATATCCGTAAGTGCTAAATAAAGTTTCCAGAAATCAGTGATTATGCTGAAACGTGTCACAAGGGGAACTGTTAACAAGTGTTACTTTGCCAATGGTAGGAATATTGCCAACCTTTAATTGGCTTTAAAGTTGGTGTTCTATCAATGGTGTATTGTAAAAGGCAATAATGCCCACATTTGTGATTTAAACCTGAAATGGGAACTCTAGATTTGACTAAATGTGGCACTATGCACTGGTCCTTCTAATCAAAAATATTCAAATGCTCACCTTTTAAATTTGGTTAAGATGTACAGTATCATGTTTTAATTTAAAACAAAACAAAAAAAGATGTTTGTCTATACTTGACAATACACAATGACCAGTCAATTCCCCTCTTGCTTTTCTAGGCATTAACTTTTGTTCTAAGGAAAGTAGAACAGCTCTTGGAGTTCTACTGAATGAACCCCCAAATCTGGCATAGCATTGTTGTCTGGATTCTGTTAGGGGGAGGAGTGGTGTCTTCATTAACAAATGCAGGTGAGAGATCATATTATCTTTAGTAAGAAGAGTAAATGATACTCTGTCCATTGACTTCTGCATTTCTAATCATGAATTCGTAGCTACCCATTAACCCTGATCTTACGGCAATGTAAGAGAGCTCTTGAGTAAGAATTATGAACAAATACATGTGAAGTAAACTTTCAGTCAAGCCAGTAAGAGGGAAAATATCAACAGAAAAATCACTTTCCATACATGTGAGGCTCCATAGAATATAGAGAAGATCTATGGACAATTTCTGAGGGAACTCTCAGTATTATGTAGTGTTAAACATTCAGCTAATTGACCCAGCAGTTTTGTCCTGCTGATATGAACAACTTTGGAGATTAGAGAGAGTTTACAACTTTTCTGACTCTTGCATGTTACAGATGCATGACACTATCATTCTACTATATCAGCCACATGTCTTCCACTTCTCCTCTTCCTTCTTTCCCGGGTGACATTCTCACCCTTCCTATTTTAGCTCATTGGCAATAAGAAATGTATGTGACCATAGCTACAAGGCCCCTGTAACACACACCATTGGCTACCTTCCCAAGGTCACTCCCGCACTCAGCCGCCCCACTTCCTTGCTAGTGAGGCTGTCTATAATCCATAGTAGAGGCAGAAAATGCCAAGTTTTTCCATTCCCAGCTGTCCCTTGTGACCCTATTTTTGACCTTGAAGTGTAAGGAGAAGTTTTCTGGGAATTTTTGGGAAAGAAGGGGGAAAAAAAGACACATTTCTTTTCCCCTCTCATGTTTAGTCTTTTCTTTTTAATATGACTATGTGAAGGAAGATGTGATGTATGGATGCCAGGGGGCAATTTTTGTGATACTGAGGGTAAAGGTCAAGAAATTGCAGAAAATCCAACTGGGAGCCTTCTGAACTTTTGTTATGTGAAAAAAATAAACTATTTTTTTTAATTCTAAAATAAGCCATTTTAAAGGTACTTGTCACTTGATTTTTTCCCTTGTATCCCAAAACATCTTAACTCATATGTATATCCCTAAATCAATACAGTTTTCACAAACACACATGGACTCTGTGATGATTCAAGTTGCCTTTTAGACTATTTGTAGTATCCCTTTGTTCATTTGTCAATTAAATTTCTTTGATGCTAATAAAAAGCAGTGCTCAAAGGTATGCATGTAATTTGTTGAGATTTAGGTAGTCTACATAGAATAAGAGCCTGTGAAAATTGTTTTTTTCTTCATAGTGATACTCTAACAACACTAATTCATTCTTTTTCCTCTTGATACTTCTATAAACATAAGGCAGAATGCCTGTGGACATGAAAATGACTTTCCCAGGCAAGATGGATTTTTAAAAAAATTCCTTGTGAACAAATGGTGTGCAGAATATAATATATTAAAAGATAAGAACTGTAGCTATTTAGAGCCAAATATAATAATAAGAATTTAAAAAGAAAAGGTTGACTTCAATAATTTGTTTGTGCAAATCATTCTCATATAACCAAAAACTATAAGAAAAAATGTAAATATTTAGTCTGGGGGCATAGCTGAATAGTAGAGCTCTGACTTATCATGCAGGAGGCCCTGTGTTGGATCCCCATCAATACACACACACACACACACACACACACACACACACACACACACACACAAATACACAAACCCGATCTTTGCACCTATCTTTGCACCTATTCTCAGCTAGAAAAATTGTCAAAAATCTATCTTCTGTAAGCATCACAATTGTTCATTAGTCAGAAAGATAAAATATGGAAAGGATATTAAATATGTTTGGGAATTGGCTTCAGAATCAAATCTATACCAAAGGTGTCACTGATTTAAATGGAACTCAGATATAAAATCTTGACTAAATCTCATCATCTCTCCATTCATAGCCTGGTCTATAATATAGAGAAAATATTATTGACACTATCTGAATCTCCTCTGTGAACCTAGAAAATGTCATATCATGCACACTTGAGGTTAACATCAAGCATATGTAAGCTAGAATAGGCTCAGCTGTTAGCAACATTCAAGTACAATGTCTTAAACATATGGTTTATTCACTCATAAAATAGGTACAGATTGGACAAAGTCACTGGGGACCCAAGCACTGCCATCCTTAGTGCATGACTTCCTTCTGTCTTCCAGCCATCATGTCTGCCTTGCAGCAGGAAGCAGAAAGAAAAGAAGAGGGGCAGAGAAAGGGCATGAACAAGCTGTTTGCCTCTATTTTAAGGAGCTCTGCAGAAAGGCAGCCTTACCTAAAAAGATCTGTTCATATCTTATTGGCCAGAACTTTGACAAGTGGCCACATTTAGTTACAACAAAACATGACAAATAAAGACCTTTAGGCAGGCACATTGCCACACCAAATTAAATCAAAGTGCTATAATTGGGAAGGAGAGATGCATGGATAGTGGCTACAGGGCTAGTGGTGTCCAGCACTATGTGTTCCTTCCATAATCCCATTGCTAAGCTTCCTTCTCCCTGTACACAGAATATACTTACTGCTTCCAGAATGTCTCCCCTGGTTATTGTCCCCAGCAAAATTCCAGGATCTCTAGAGGCAGGACTCACCATCATGCTTGAGTGTGGTCTCTGTGGTCTTAGAAACCAAGAAACAAGATATCTGCCCCAGCACACCTAAACCATAATGGTAGGGGAGAATAAATAGGATAATTGCAATAAAAACAACTTTTTTTTTTTAAAGAAGGAAATGTGAAATATGGAGTAGTGAAGAAGTCCTGGGTACTAATGCTGTTCCAATGTTGATTTATTAGTTTTGACAAATGCTGCTCTGAGGTCTATGAGACTCTGGGTTCAATTCCTCAGCACTGCAAAAAAAGAGAAGGACATGGAAAACCATTCCCAAAACAATCAGCCATTGAAAACCCTATGAGTGTCTCTATGAGTCAGAACCAATTTGATAGCACCTAACAACAACAACAACAACAACAATATTTGTGCTATCATTTTGGGGCTGGGGTTTAGCTCAGTGGTTAGAGTGCTGCTCACACTCTCTGAGAACCTGGATTCTATCACCAGCACTGAAAAAATGGGAGAAGGACGTGGCAATCCACTCCTGAAGCAATCCGGAAACAATGAACCATTGAAAACCCTATGAGAGTTGTAAGCCAGACCCCAGTTGACGGCACCTAATAGCAACAACAATAACAACAACAAAGTGCTGTTCCAATGTTGCTTTATTAGTTTTGACAAATGTACCTTGACTAGTTAAGATGTTAACCTAATGGGAAGCTGACTGAAAGATATGGGCACTTTTAAAAAAATTCCTTATTGGTAATTTTTAATGTACAACTTAATGGGACTCATTATGATATTTCATGTATGCATTTCATTATACATTGCTCATGTTCACTTCCCTCTTACCTCTCATGACCCCCATCATCTCCTGCCCCACCAACAGTCTCCCTTCTACTTGAATGTCTTTTTTTTTGGAATATATCTGTCTATATATGTACGTCCCGATTTTGCTGTAAGGGCAAAATACATATTTCTTTTCTTTTCTCCCATTACCCTTTCTTCTTGCCCCACCTTTTCTTTAGTCCATTAGCTTTCCCTACTTAGGTCCCATCTACTTTTGTAATCTATATGTTTTAATAATGAATATATATTGAAGTCTAATAACCACATATGAGGGAAAACATGCACTGTTTATCTTTCTAGGTCTGGCTTCTTTCACTTAAAATGATGATCTCTAGTTCCATTCATTTTCCAGCAAATGTCATAATTTTGTCTTTCTTTATGGCTGACTAAAACTCTATGGTGCATATATACCACAATGTCCTTATCCACCCTTCTGTTGATGGAAACCTAGGTTGATTCCATCTCTTGGCTATTGTAAATAATGTCACAATAAACATGGATGAGCAGGTATATCTATGGTAAGTTGACTTATATTCTTTCAGATATATATCGAGGAGTGGAATAGCCGGGTCAGATGGCAGTTCTATTTTTAGTTTTTTTGAGCAAATTCCATGCTGATTTCCACAGTGGCTGGACAACCTGTGTTTCAACCAGCAGTGTATAAGGTTTCCTTTCTCCTGGCATCCTCACCAGTATTTATTGTTGTTTTTTTTGTTGATGGTAGCCATTCTGACTGGGGTGATGTGGTATTTCAGTGTAGTTTTGATTTGCATTTCACTGATGGCTATGGATGTTGAATATTTTTTTCATATGATGTTGGCCATTTGTAGTTCTTTTGAGACATCTCCATCTAGTTCTTTTGCCCATTTTTTTATTTGGATACTTTGTTTTCTTGGTGTTTAATTTTTTTAGCTCTTTATATATTCTAAATATTAATCCCCTGTCTGATGTACAGCTGGCAAAAGTTTTCTGCCATTCTGTAGGCTTTATTTTCACTCTGATAATTGTGTCCTTTGCCATGCAAAAGCTTTTTTAATTTCACGCAATCCCATTTGTCAATTCTTGTTATTGTTTCCTATGCTTTAGGAGTCCTATTCAGAAAGTCCTTGCCTATGCCTATGTCTTGAAATGTTTTCCCTACGTTTTCCTCTAGCAATTTCATAGTTTCACGTTTTACCTTACTGTCTTTGATAGATTTTGAACTGATTTTTTTGTGCAAGATGAGAGAGAGGGATCTAATTTCAGTCTTCTGCAGGAGGATATCCAGTTCTCCCAGTACCATTTGTTGAAAAGTGTGTCTTTTCTCCAACTTATATATTTGGCACCTTTGTCAAATATCAGATGGCTGTTTCAAGTGGAGAAAGAAACCAGGAAAACAGTCTCTTTCACAATAGCATCAAAACACACATAAAATACCTGGAAATACACCTAACTAAGGAGGTGAAAGACCTCTACATTGAAAACTTTAAAACACTAAAGAAAGACATTGAAGAAAATATCAGAAAGTGGGAAGATCTCCCATGCTCATGGATTGGAAGAGTTAATGTAGTGAAATTGGCTATATTACCAAAAGCAATCTACAGATTTAATACAAGCCCCATCAAAATCCTAGTTACATACTTCACAGAAATAGAGAAAATAATCCTAAAGTTCATATGGAAGCCCCAAATTACTAGAGTGATCCTGAGCAGAAAGAACAATGCAGGGAGTATCATCATTCCTGATTTTAAATTATACTACAAAGCAATAGTAACAAAAAGTGCACAGTCCTGGCATAAAAACAGACATGTAGATCAATGGACAGTTTTCTTTTATGGTGGTAAAATTAATGTAAGATAAATTTCACCATTTAAACTATTTTAAAGTGTATGATTTAAGCCAGGCACAGTGGCACACACCTATAATTCCAGCTACTTAAGAAGCTAAAAGGCAGGAGGATCAGTGGAGTTCCGGAGTTCAAGGCTAGACTGGACAACACAGAGAGACTCTATCTCTCTATAAAATTAAATAATAGTGTGCCACACCTGTACTCTCAGTGGCTCAGGAGGTGGAGGCAGGCAGATCACAAGTTTGAGACCAGAGGCAGTCTATGTAATTTAGGGAGACCCTGTCTCAAAAAGCAAAAAATAAAAATAAATAAATAAATAAATAAATAAAAGGGCTGATGGGGGCAGCTCAGTGGTCCACCACTTGCAAAGCATGCAAGCATGAGGCCCTGGGTTCAAGCCCCAGTCTGAAAAAAAATTAAATAATAAAGTAAGTATACAATTCAGTGGCATTTAATGCAGTTTCAGTATTGTGTGGTCATCATCATTATCTAATTTGAGACTATTTTCATCACCTAGAAGGAAACCCTCAACCGGTCACTTTCTGAACCCTTCCTCTAGTCCCTGGCAAATACTAATCTGCTTTCTATCTCCATGGACTTGCCTATTCTGAATATTTCACATAAATGGAATCACACAATATTTTAGAGTATGGAGCCTGAATCTCCCTCAAAGGCCCATGTATTGAATGCTTGAACCTATACAGCTATTGGGAGGCAGGAGAACCTTTAGGAGGCAGAGCCTAGTGGAAAGAAGTTAGGTCATTGGGAGTGTGCTCTGAAAAGAAATATTGTGATCCCAGCCCCTTCCTGTCTCCTTTTCCTTCCTGGATGAGGTGAGCAGCTCCCTCCACCAGGGCACTCCTACCAGGAAGTACTGCTTCACCAGGCCCAAAAGCAACAGGACAAAAACAAGGAGCCAAGATTAATACTCTTTCCTCTTTTTAAGTTGATAATCTCAGGTATTTTGTGATAGCAGTGGAATACTAACACACAGTATGTAGACTTTTGTGACTTCCTTCTTTCACTTAACATTTTCTTTTCTTTTAATTTTTTTCTAAACTCTTTTTTTGGGGGAGGGAAGAGTTTCGTTGGCTCGCCTGGGACTTTCTGGGAAGACCAGGCTGGCCTCAAATGTATGCTGATTCTCCTGCCTTAGCTTCCCAGGTGTTGGGAAGGTGTGCACCACCACATCCAGCTAGCATAATGTTTTCAAGATTTAGGAACTCTTTATATTATCTTTGCAACTTTTCTGTAAATCTAAGACTATTTCCAAATAAAAAGATCATTTACATTTAAAAAAAGGTTAGTAGGCCTATGGTCTATTTTCTTCCAGGCTGTCCCATGTGCTAGTAACCACACTCATAGGCCAATTTACTCTTGTGCATGCTCAAACCTTCATATCCATATTCTAGATGAGAAGATATGAGGGTTGAAGGGCATATGGGATCATCCAACATCCTCTGCTTATGTCTTATTGACCAGAATCATTCATAAAAATGGGAAATTGTAGACTTTTAGCTGGGCACACTGATACCCAAATAAAATGGTCATTCTATTACTACGGAAGAAGATGAAATGGATAATGTATAGGCAACTAGCAGTCTACCACAAACCTCTAACAAAACTCTCCATGGTAATGAATATAGAGGTTAACAAGAACAAACAATAGTAGTTGCACTAAGGAGCAAAAGCATGAAATTTGAAGGCTGAAACTGGATTTGATACTACTTCTGTTATTTACTAGATGCATAGCCTTGAGTAAACTGCTTTCTGAGTTCTCATTTTCTCTTGAATAAATGGAGAGGGTAAAATATGTTGGGCAAGGTTACTCTGAAGGTTAAATGAGATAATAAGTTGAAGCTATTTTTTAATTTATCTCATGAGAAGTGATTAGAAAAGAGAAGATGTAGAATGTGAAAGGGCTTCTCAAGAAGAGTAGCCTTCACTTTGATGTTGTTGTTGTTGTTAGGTGCCATCGAGTCGGTATCCGACTCATAGCGACCCATAGGGTTTTCAATGGCTGACTGTTTCGAATGCCTTGGGAGTGGATTGCCAGGCCCTTCTCCCATTTTTGTGGTGCTAGGAATCGAACTCGGAACCTCGGAGACTGCAGCACAGTGCTCTACCAATTGAGCTAAATCCCAGCCCCTTCACATTGATACCAGAAGCTAATCTATTCTCGTGGATTTCAGAATGATCTCCAAGGGGCTGCTAATAACAGCCCCAGCAGGTTCTCTTCTTTATTTCAGGAAGGGGCCAGAGCCTCTTCTACCATGGTGGTCAAGTTCTTCAGGACAGTTAGTTTTATGTCAAATTGTCTGAGCCATGGTGCCTCAATATGTGGTCCAACATTATTCTGATTATATCTTTGACAGAGTTTTTGATGAGGTTAACATTTTAGTTGGTATACTTTGAGTAAAGAGGGTTGCTCTCCATGATGTGGAGCCTTACCCAACCACTTGAAGACCTAAATAGAACTGCCTCCCTGAAGCAAGAGGAATTCTGGTAGCAGATAACCTTTGAACTTGAACAGCAATGTTGGCTCTTTCCTAGGTTTCCAGCCTGATAATCTTTGAGTGTGGACTGCAGATTTTGGATTTGCAGGCCTCCATAATTTCTCTAGACAATTTGCTAAACTCTCAGTGGTCATGTTGGCAAACACTTATAATCCCAGTGCTCTGGAGGCAGAGGCAAGAGGATTGAGATTTAGAGGCCATCTTGGGTTACACAGTTTTGAGATGCTATCTCAAAATATCGCTCTTCTCAAAAATTGCTCTTCTCAATCTCTCTCTTTATCTCTCTCCTTCCCTCCCTCTCTCTGTACACACACACACACACACACACACACATGCACGCACACACATACACACACCCTATTGCACCCTATTGGTCCTGTACCTTTGGAAGACCTTGACTATAATATTCTCCCAGAAAACTCAGGAGCTAATTTCACAGTAGCCACCTGTAGCCTAATTTCTCCCTTGTTAAAAATTATTCCCTTTGAGATGTGCCATTAAATCATCACTGTAACTTATGACAGCAAAGGTTTGTTGCTGTTGTTGTTAGGTCCTGTCGTGTCAGTCCGACTCATAGTGACCCTATGTACAGCAGATGGAAACACTTCCCAATTCTGTGTCAGGCACACGATCTTATTTATGTTTAAGCCCATTGTTGCAGACACTGTGTCAATCCATCTGGTGGAGGGTTTTCCTTTATTTCGCTGACCTGTTACTCTCCCAAACATGATATCCTTCTACAGGGATTGGTCCCTCCTGACTACATGTTCACAATATGTAAAACACAGTCTAGCCATCCTTGCTTCCAAAAAGCACTCTGGTTGCACTTCTTCTAGGACATATCTGTTGGTTCTCTTGGCACTCTATGGTATATTCAACAGACATCTCCAGCACCATAATTCAAAAACATCAATTCTTCTCCTGTCTCCCTTGTTCAATGTCCAGCTTTCATAACCATACGATACAACTGAAAATACCATGGCATGAGTCAGGTGCACCTTTGCCTTCAATGTGACATCTTCGCTTTTCAATACTCTAAAGAGATGTTTTGCCACAGCTTTTCCCAGAGCAATGCGTCTTTTGATTTCTAGACTGCTGCTTCCAGGGGTGTTGATCGTAGAGACAAGCGAAGAAAATCTTGGACAACCTCAATCTTTTCTCCATTTATTATGAAGTTGCATACTGGCCCAGTTGTAAGGATTTTTGTTTTCTTGATGTTTAGTCACAACCCAAACTGAAGGCTATGATCTTTGATCTTCATCAGTAAATGTTTTAAATCCTCTTCACTTTCAGCAAGCAGAGTTGTGTCATCTGCATATCACAGGTTAGCACAGGCTAATGACCCAATGATAAGAAGATTGGTTACAATGAGCCTCTGTTAGGATGTTTAAGGTGGGTGGAAATTAACTCTTAGCTAGGTATAAGTGTGTATTGCCAATACCAACCATGATTATGACAGAGGATGTCTTCATTCATATAAGGTAGGAGCTATAGAAATACATTATTATATTGACTATATATTTTATTCATATTACTTTTCTGTATTGGACAGTGATTTCCTAAAATGCTTATTAGTGTGCATATTAATTGCATTTTAAAAGACTTTTGCAGGTTTTGACACAATTTATTAGCGAATAAAGTTCAAACACAAATACTAATTTCCAACTGTGAATGAATGAATTCACTATTCCTTGGTATTTGTCATCATACATTTCAAAAGGGCAGTTACTTGCTTGGAAAAACTTCAGGTTGGCACTAAAAACATTATTTGATGTGAACGTGATTTTTCTATTATAAAACTACATTCAACATGGAACAATGACCCATTTACACAGGCAAAGTAGAATTTTATGTAGGTAACTGAGAAAGAAGAGCTAACCACATTTATGATTTCTCTAACATTGAATAATCATTGGAGGTTTGTTGTTCTTAGGTGCCATGAGTCAGGTCCAACTAATAGCAACCCTCATAGCTTTTTTAATGGATGATAGTTTCAGGATTGCTTCAGGAATGGATTGCCATGTCCTTCTCCCATTTTTGTGGTGCTGTGGATTGAACCCACGTCCTTAAAGAGTGCAGAGCTGCACTTTACCAACTGAGTAAAAAAAAGAAGATTTAAAACATTTACTGATGAAGATCAAAGATCATAGCCTTCAGTATGGGTTGTGACTAAACATCAAGAAAACAAAAATCCTTACAACTGGCCAGTATGCAACTTCATAATAAATGGAGAAAAAGATTGAGGTTGTCCAAGATTTTGCTTTGCTTGGCTCTACAATCAATAACCGTGGAAGCAGCAGTCAAGAAATCAAAAGATGCATTGCTCTGGGAAAAGCTGTGGCAAAAGATCTCTTTAGAGTATTGAAAAGCAAAGATGTCACATTGAAGGCAAAGGTGCACCTGACTCATGCCATGGTATTTTCAGTCACATAATATGATTGTGAAAGCTGGACATTGATCAAGGGAGATAGAAGAATTGATGCTTTTGAATTATGGTGCTGAGACATCTATTGAATATACCATGCACTGCCAAAAGAACCAACAGATCTGTCCTAGAAGTGCAACCAGAGTGCTCTTTGGAAGCAAGAATGGCCAGACTGTGTCTTACTTATTTTGGACGTGTAGTCAGGAGAGATCAGTGCCCGGAGAAGGACATCATGTTTGGGAGAGTGGCAGGTCAGCAAAAAAAAAGTAAAACCCCCCACCAGATGGATTGACAGAGTGTCTGCAACAGTGGGCTTAAATATAAATAAGGTTGTGTGCGTGGCACAGAATCGAGAAGTGTTCGATCTGCTGTACATAGGGTCGCTATGAGTCTGAGTGGACTCAAAGGCAGCTAACAACAACAAGAGTGACAATAATAAATAATAAAATAGAACAATTGTAACAATATACTATATGTAGTAAAATTTATGTGAATGTGATCATGCTCTTTCAAAGTACTCTATTGGACTCTCACCTATCCACTTATCCACTATGGCTTCCCATTGGCCATATTGCCAGCATCACTCTTTTTGTGCTTTGGAGCCATTATTAAGTAATATAAGAGCTACTCGAACACAATCACTGCAATAGCCATGACAGCCAATCCATAATCAGGATGGCAACTAAGTGACTAATGGGGCAGGCACCATATTCCTTCTAAATAAGCTGGACAAAGAGGTAATTCACATTCCAGGCAAGAAAGCACAAGATTTCATCACACTACCCAGAATGATGAGAAATTTTAAACTTACAAATTGTTTATTTCTAGAATTTACTATTTAATATTTTCAAACCACAGTTGACTGTGTAAAACTGAAACCACAGAAAATGAAACTGCACAAAAGGCAGTACTACTGTTTATAGGCCTTTTGAATATAAGGCAATACTTATTTTTCCACTAAAAACAATATATTTTTGTGTTCTTATATGTTTTTGATCACTTAAAGCTTATTGCTTTACTCTTAGACTTTGCATTCTAAAGAGCTGAAATAGTTTCAAGAATTATCCCTTTAATCATCAATATGATATCAACATATAATCTCAATATATTCTCTGAGATATATTCAGAATCAGTCATAATTTGGGGGAATATAAGGCTAATATATTTACTAATGTAAGTATTTAAAAGTTATATGTAGAATCATAGCACACAGATACCAGCAACACACATATACCACCAGGGTCAGCCATGGTGGACAAGTTTCAGCTGAGCTTCCAAACTAAGACAGACTACAGAGTAAACACTGGCAAACCACTCCAGAAACAATTAGCCATTGAAAACTTTATGAATAGCAAAGAAACACTGTCAGATATAGTGGCAGAAAATAAACTCCCCTGTAGGGAATAATTATCTGGACACCCTCAAGGTACATCAGGAAGGTGCTGGGGCCAAGGCCTGGTCCCTCCCCAGATCCTGCCCTGTTTCTGCCACATTTGTTTACCCTTAACCCGGGAATCTAGACTGGGATTTGATTTGATTTCCTAAGAGCTAATCTACCCAGTTCACCTTCAATATGGGTTGTGACTAAACATCAAGAAAACAAAAGTCCTTAAGACTGGGCCAGTATACAACTTCATAATAAATGGAGAAAAGATTGAGGTTGTTATTCACCTGTGGTCTCTCCTTAACCTATTACCTTTCCCATCAAGTGATTTAAGTTGGCCTCCTAAACAGCCCATCTCTGGTGTGGCGTTTTTCAGCCTGATTGTCCTCCCAGAGCTATCCAATTAGTTATTAAAGAGAGTTCAGTGATTGGGTCAGCCTGCACCTAACCCCTCAATCCTAAGTGCACTTTTCCAAACCCTCACACAGAGAGCTGCTCCTCCTGGTATGAGCCGCTCTCTGATTGGTTGCATTCTGGTCCACACCCCCACCTAGGGTGTATGTAAGCACATTACCGACTACCCCAAGGGTCTATTCTTTTCTTTCTTCCCAACCACCTTGACTCTGGTTGTTACATCCTACACTTGACTTCACAGCTTCAGTCGTCCAGAACTTCAGTCAAGCAGCCAAGAGGCAAGACTCCAAGGTCAAGAAAGAAGACCTCGAGCAAGCTAAGAAGAGCTCTCAATCACCCCGTGCCAGGGAGGAGGTGAGAGGAGAAGGCAACCTGCAAGAGGCAACATCACCGGACCTTCAGCGTAGTCAGCATGGACATCAGAGCTGTTACTCTTGATACAGAGCTGTTATTCCATCATAGCAGCAGTGACTTGTGCTGTCTGCTAGAAAGTATTAGGTTCTCCTGAAAAGGAGCAGCTTAATAAAGTTCCTGTTTATATAAGAAGGCTCCCGAGGTCCTTCTTGGTGCCACCACCAGCTCTTACTCGCCCCCGAGGGTCCCCCAGTGTGCTGGTGTTGTGGTGAAGCTCCATAGTCTTTTGCTAAGCTGGAGCAGACCCCAATACCCCTAGCATGGAAGGCACTCAAGAGACTACTGGGGAAGAGTTGTCTCTTCAAAGTAGAGTCTACCTTGATAACGGAAATGTAGTAAAGCCCCAGGGACCTCCATTTGTTGACGTGGCATGACTCAAAATGAGGAGAAACAACTGTAAACATCCATTAGTAATTGGAACATGGAATGTATGTAGTATGAATCTAGGAAAATTGGAAATCGTTAAAAAAGAAATGGAGTGCATAAACACTGACATTCTAGGCATCAGTGAGCTAAAATGGACTTGCATGGGCCATTTTGAGTCAGATAATCATATGGTCTACTATGCTGGGAATGACAAACTAAAAAGAAATGGTGTTACATTCATCATCAAAAAAGACATTTCAAGATCTGTCCTGAAATACAACATTGTCAGGGATAGAATAATATCCATACACCTACAAGGAAGGCCAGTTAATATGACTATTATTCAAATTTATGCACCCACCACTAAGGCCACAAATGAAGAAAGGGAAGATTTCTACCAGCTTCTGCATTCTGAAATAGATCAAACATGCAATCAGGATGTACTAATAACTAGTGGTGACTGGAATGCAAAGGTTGGAAACAAAGAAGAAGGCTCAGTAGTTGGAAAATATGGTCTTGGTGACAGAAACGATGCTGGAGAGCACATGATAGAATTTGGTCAGACCAATAACCTTTTCATTGCAAATACATTTTTTCGCCAACGTAAACGGCAACTATACACATGGACTTCACTAGATGGAACATACAGGAACCAAACTGACTACATATGTGGAAAGAGACGATGGAAAAGCTCTATATGAAATGTCAGAACAAGACCAGGTGCTGATTGTGAATCAGACCATCAACTTCTCATAGGCAAGTTCAAACTGAAGCTGAAGAAAATTAGAATAAGTGTACAAGAGCCAAGGTATGACCTTGAGTATATCCCACCTGAGTTCAGAGGCCACCTCAAGAACAGGGTTTATGCATTAGACAAACATGATTAGACACAAATACATTAGACACAGACGAGTTGTGGCCTGACATAAAAGATATCATTCAAGAAGAAAGCAAAAGATTATTAAAAAGAGAAGAAAAAAAGAAAAGACCAAATTACATGTCAAAAGAGATGCTGGACCTTGCCCTCAAACGTAGAGCAGCTAAAGCAAAAGGAAGACATGATGAAGTTAAGGAACTAAACAGAAGATTTCAGAAGGCAGCTCGAGAAGACAAAAACAAATATTATAAAGACATGTGCAAGGAGCTGGAGGCAGAAAACCAAAAGGGAAGAACACACTCTGTGTTTCTCAAGCTTAAGGAAGTGAAGAAAAAATTCAATCCTCGAGTGGCAGTAGTGAAAGATTCTACAGGGAAAATATTAAACGATGCAGGAAACATCAAAAGAAGATGGAAAGAACATACAGAGTTGTTATACAAAAAAGAATTGGTAGATGACCAACCATTTCAAGAGGTTCATATGAAGAGGAACCAATGGTATTGAAGGACAAAGTGGAAGCTGCCTTGAAAGAATGGGTGAAACAAGAGGCTCCAGGAATTGATGGAATACCAATAGAGATGTTTCAAGAAACAGATGCAGCACTGGAGGTGCTAACATGTTTATGCCAAGAGATTTGGAAAACAGCTACCTGGCCAACTGACTGGAAGAGATCCATATTTGTGCCTATTCCCAAAAAAGGGGATCCAACTGAATGTGCAAACCATTGGACAATATCATTAATATCACACACAAGTGAAATTTTACTAAAGATCATTCAAAAGTGCCTGCAGCAGTATATAGACAGGGAATTGCTAGACAATCAAGCAGGATTCAGAAGAGGGTGGGGAACCAAGGACATCATTGCTGGTATCAGGTGGATATTAGCTGAAATCAGAGAATATCAGAAAGATGTCTATCTATGTTTTATTGACTGTGCAAAGGCATTTGTGTGGATCATAACAAATTATGGATAACACTTGGAAAACGGGAATACCATTTTCCATGAGTACAATACTAATTGTACTCATGAGAAATCTATACATGAACAAGGAGGCAGTTGTTCAAAAAGAACAAGGAAACACTGCCTGGTTTAAAGCTGAGAAAGGTGTGCCTCAAGGCCATATACTTTCACCATATCTCTTCAATTATATGCTGAGCAAATAATCCAAGAAGCTGGACTTTATGAGGAAGAATGTGGCATCAGGATTGGAGGAAGACTGATTAACAACCTGTGCTATGCAGATGACACAACTCTGCTTGCTGAAAGTGAAGAGGATTTAAAACATTTACTGATGAAGATCAAAGATCATAGCCTTCAGTTTGGGTTGTGACTAAACATCAAGAAAACAAAAATCCTTACAACTGGGCCAGTATGCAATTTCATAACAAATGGAGAAAAGATTGAGGTTGTCCAAGATTTTGCTTTGCTTGGCTCTACGATCAACACCCCTGGAAGCAGCAGTCTAGAAATCAAAAGATGCATTGCTCTGGGAAAAGCTGTGGCAAAACATCTCTTTAGAGTATTGAAAGTAAAGATGTCACATTGAAGGCAAAGGTGCACCTGACTCATGCCGTGGTATTTTCAGTTGTATCGTATGGTTATGAAAGCTGGACATTGAACAAGGGAGACAGGAGAAGAATTGATGTTTTTGAATTATGGTGCTGGAGATGTCTGTTGAATATACCATAGAGTGCCAAGAGAACCAACAGATATGTCCTAGAAGAAGTGCAACCAGAGTGCTCTTTGGAAGCAACGATGGCTAGACTGTGTCTTACATATTGTGAACATGTAGTCAGGAGGGACCAATCTCTGTAGAAGGATATTATGTTTGGGAGAATGGCAGGTCAGTGAAAAAAAGGAAAACCCTCCACCAGATGGATTGACACAGTGTCTGCAACAATGGGCTTAAACATAAATAAGATCGTGTGCCTGGCACAGAATAGGGAATTGTTTCGATCTGCTGTGCGTAAGGTTGCTATGAGTCGGACTCCACTCTATGGCACATTACAACAACAACAATGTAGAATATAAATATTCTGAATAAGCTGAATTTTTAACATTTTCCTTAAAACACAGGTTAAATATCAGGGCAAGTATATGAATGTCTTTTATTCAATCTTTGCCAATGGTATCTTATGTGTAAAACTTTGTAATGAGAGTCTAAAGACATTTACTGATGATTAAATTTATATTAAGCACCTACACAAAATTGTACTATCTTTTGCCTATGTATGCAAATGAATGGAAGTAATCTTGATGGATGCATGGTTAACTGAAAACAATGAAGAACTTCAGAAAAGTAGTGATGGGATCAGAATGGAGGCAGTATTCTAAGAAGACTTTAGCTTTATCTCTCTCTACATATTTATAAGAAGCTAAATTCTTTCTGTGTGTGTGTGTGTGTGTGTGTGTGTGTGTGTGTGTGTGTGTGTGTGTAGTACTAGGGGCTGAACCCAGGGCTTTGTGCTTGCATGCTCTGCAAGTGTTGGACCACTAAGCTGCACCCTCAACCCATTTTTTACTTTTTGAGACAGGGTCTTGCTGAGTTACACAGACTGCCTCTGGTCTCCAACTTGCGATCCTCCTGCCTCTGCCATGCGCCACTGCACCCGGCTCAAGAAGTTAAATTCTTATGTTAGTAATTAAAGTAACTCTTAAATAAAAATGCTTAAGGCAGTTGATTTTCCTTTATGCAAGATAGAATTGCAAGCAGTATTTTCCACACCTATCACCTGGGTCCCTATAATCATATTACTTCTTGTAAGCCTGACCAGCCAGTACATAGTTACACAGTCTCTTCTCACCACAAATTAAGAGACATCATGGCTATTTATACTGCATGAGGCTCTGAGATACACTTATGATGCCTGTGATATAGAATAATTAACACATGCATCCCTTATATCTCTATTTGTGTTATAGATAATAATCTGGGTTTAATTAACATTTATTCAGCACTTGTTCTGTGTCCAGGATTAAGGAAAACACTGGACACACAAAGAGCTTTAAAAGTGATCTTGGTCTTAAGGAGAGGTGGAGGGAGTGAATAGACATAAACCAAAGCATGAAACTACAGAAAAAGGAAAGTTCATGGGAGCCTGTACTTCAGGAACACAGAGCATGTAGTAACTAACATGCTGAGGATGGAGATGAGGAAGGACCATCACCAAGGAAGACCCATGGTGCTGTTTCAATAGATTCTTAATGCAAGAATAGATGTGTGTTCAGCAAGCAAGAAGAAAATGGGCATATTCAGGAAAAAGAAATATCAAATGTTCTAGCTAAAGATCACCAGGAGAACCTGTTGATTACTCAAAGTTTTTTTTTTTTCAAATACAATACAAATGCTTTATTTAACAGGCGTAGATCATCCTTGTGGGCCCAGTGGTCTACTCTGACATGCAGGACCCAGCAGTAATTTCAACAAACTTTTGAGTTTCCTGCTTTGACTCCAATAGGGTAAGCACATCTCCCTCCAGCTAGAGGGCTTTCATGATACAGATAATGGTACGGCCTGTACAATCCACAAATTCCACATGCACCTATTTACACTGTCTCTGAGAAGGAGTTCTGCCCAACACCTTGGTGACTCTGGTCAGCTTGATGGGCTTCACATGGCTCTATCCATAAGGGTGACACAATAGAACTGGGTAGCTCCAAAACTGTTTCTATTACATGTATTGAGCAAGGCACAGTGCAACTATGACAATGTCTCGAAAAGGAAGAGTTAGAGGAGATTATGTAGGCAGTGGCTGCAGTGAATCATTATGTGGCTTAGGCAGCAGTTAATAAGTATGTTCTGTGCAGGGGTTGGTCAGAATATGGAAATGAAGTGGCTGTTGGAAGAGTCAGGGATCCTAGCTGCAGATCACATGAGTTTGCAAAGTTACAGTTAAGTCAGCTTCTCTATGGTTTTACTTGGAATATGTGAATCTGATGGAGGTAAGGGTAAATCAATTTGATCTTAGATAGTGTATGTGACGTGTTATGGTTTGGTGCAGTTTATCGCTTTGTGAGTCATGACGAGTTTTTGAAGTTGCATTCTGTTTCATTGCTAGGATCTATTTGTGCAGATGTATAAGGGCATGAAGGGCCAGAGCACAAGTCACAAGTGTTGTATGAAAATAATTATCAAGACTGGAAGTTGGCCCCAGAACCAGGGTAGTGATCCATCACAGATGTTTTTCTCTTTCTCATTGCCAAATGAGTATGGGACCATACGGGCAAGAGGGTACAGCCATACCTTCAGTTGTGTGGAAGGATGTCAAAGAACAGATTTATGATCTTTCAATTTTCAGAGCTGGAGAAATATGTCCAAACATGTTATCAAAGCAGGGAAAGCATGAGATGAGTAGTTTGAGTCAGAGTCAGAAAGAACAAAGAAAAGTCAAATATGCTATATCAGTGGGATTCCTAGTGACCAGTTTGCATATAAAACTGGAAGCCAAGAAGACTGTCAGAAAATCTACACACCAGAGAAGAGCTAGGTGGTCTCTGAACTTCTTCCCAAGTGTAAAACTTAATGTGCCAAAAGGTTGAGGTAGAATGGCAAGGAAGGGATGATGGACACAAAGATAAGAAGACAGTCATAAAGTACATAAAATCGAATCAAGTGCAACTTGCTATCCCCTCATTACAACATCTTCCAATGGGTGGTCATCTGCCTTCTCCAGGGACAACTGTGAAAGAGGTCCTGTGCTAGTATAAAACAGTTCCACTTTATGTATATGTGTATCAATGTACCTTTTTAATCATTACCTGGATCTTTTGTAATTTCTGTTCATTATTTCTGCCTCAGGATGCATACAGCATATAACCCCTCCATCTTTTTTTAAAAGAGTCTCACTCTGTAACCCAGAGTGTCCTCAGACTCATGATCTTCCTATCTCAGCCTCCCAATTGCTGTGATTACATGAGTGTATCATTGTTACCATTTGGATCTAAAGTGTCCCTCAACGGTCATGTTGTTTGATCCCCTGCTGGTGCCCTGATCCTCAGAGGTTGTGGAACTTTGGAAGGTGGGTCTAGCTTGGCAGAAGTGAGTCACTAGGGGTATGCCGTTGGAGTTTTTTATCCCAGACCTGTGGCTCTGCTTGCTCTCTGCTTCCTGCTCACGAAGATGTCGTCCACCATGGACCCTGCCTCCTGCCGCCATTATGGAATGATCTGTGAGCTTCCATAAACATTTTCCTCCAGACGCTTCTTTTGGTTGGTTTTTGTGCTACCATGATGATCACTGACTAATGTGAACACCATGCCTGGTTATGATATCATGCATCTTTTCTTCCACTCAACAGAGATCTAAAAATATTCTTTAAAAGGAGATAAATATCATTTTCCTGAAATACATATTTTTGTTTGTTTGTTTGTTTGTTGTTGCTATTGTTGTGCTGGGTGTTGAGCCCAGGGCTTCATGCTTACATGCTTTGCAAGTGCTATACCACTGAGCTGCACCCTCAGCCCTTTTTACTTTTTGAGACAGGGTCTCGCTAAATTATGCAGACTGCCTCTGGTCTCGAACTTGTGATCCTCCTGCCTCTGCCTCCTGAGTGGCTGGGATTGCTGGCATGTGCCATGGCACCCAGCTCCCTGAAATGCATCTTATTCCTGGCTAAACATCTATTTTTAAAAATTATATTTTTATCCCAATAATTTCTTATTACATACATAAAGAAATACATTATAAGCACACATACACACTTTTTGACTTTTCAGAGTAATTTTTTTCCTTTTTCTTTTTTGGTTTTTATGAGACATGGTCTTGCTATGTATTCCAGGCTGGCCTGTAACTCATGATCCTCCTGACTTAGCCTCCTGAGTGCTGGGGTTACAGAGGTGCACCACCACATCCAGGTGATGATAATTTTAATAGTTAATAACTTGCAATGGCTTGGACGTATCCTCCATAGGCCCATGTGTTGAAGGCTTGGTCATCAGCTTGTGGCTCTATGGGGAGGGCTTTTAAGAGGTAGTGCCTACTCAGAGAAAGCAAGGTCACAGAAATGTGTCCTTGAAGAAGATATTGGGACTCTGGCCTTTCCTTCCTCTCTCTTTTTCACTTCTTGCCCACCATGAGGAAGAGCAGCCTCCACTGTCCTGCAGTCCCACCATGCTGCAACAGGCCCAAAGCAAGGAAGCCAAGTGGCCATGGACTGAAACCTCTGAAACTGTGAGACAAAATAAACCTTGTCTTCCCTATTCACTTGATTGTGTCAGGTATTGTCACAACAATGGAAAGCGGCTTAACACAAAAGCTTTTTCTTTTAGAATAGTATTAGAGTGACAAGGAAAGTACAATAATATTACAGGGAGTTCTCACACATCTCTCATCTAGTTTTTCCTTTCACTTACATTTTTTTTTTATTAGAAATTTTTAATGTACATCATAATGTGATTCATTTTGACATGCTTTTCGTTGTGACAATTTTCATATATGCAATTTGATAAGCATTATTCATATAGGTTACCCCTTACCCTCCTCTATGTTTCCCCCCTCCCC